>JAOXJP010229600.1:0-10922 GCA_025762735.1 Platanus orientalis | reverse complement strand
TCATTCAATGACTATTTAAAGACATGCAAAATCGTATTATCATGTTGTAGAAACTTTCCCAAGGATCCGACGTAACCTGAGTCAACGACGAATCTCAAGAAATATGCAAACATGCAACACTCATAAAAAAAGAAAGATCATTAATATAGTCACTTCATGAAATAGTTGTGAAAGCAAAAATTGAATCAAAACTTCATTCATAAGAATCCATGTTTGATCCCTAGCCCTAGCTAGGGGTTTAGCTTCTCATAACCAAAGGAAAATTTAGAAATAAAGTTTCACTAAACATCCTAAAAAGATCTAGATATAAAGTAATGAAAGGAGGGGAGATAAAGAAAAAGCCTAGACTATTCTCTTTTGATCTATGTACTTGAATACTCCACTTTCTTCTGTGACTTGCACAATCTGATCTTCTACTCTAAGGTACTTTAATTTGTTCCAATGGTTGGTGGTGGAAGGTTGAAGGAGTTCCATGAACTTGGGCTGTGAGATCCCTTTTATATGTTTTTTTAAGGTTTCTAAGAAAAGGGAAAAACAAGGAAAGATTGGAGAGTGAATTTGTTAAATCCCGTCACCCTCAATTGGGTTAACTTCCAGCTCTATTTCAACCTAAAAAACTTCTGAATTTGCTCCCCTTGGTGAAATGCAAAGTTGTCGGGATTTAAATCTTCTTTTCAGAATTGTGTATTTTACCTCAATCCGATATTGGGGTAAAAAGTTATAGCCAAAATATCGCAGCTGACTCAAATTTTTCTGTCCAGATTTCCTTCTAAATTTGGAGCTGCAAACTTTTTCTTTTAGATTTGGGTTCCACATGATTTGCTAGTTGATTTTAAACTTCCTACAAAATAAGATATGCATTAAGACACCATTTTAAGCATAAGAATAAATATTGAGAAATCGCATATATCTATGTGTAAAATACATAAATAATTGCAAAATATATGTGATAATGCCTATTCAAACTATGATAATACTACAATTTTAAGCTATTATCAAATTTCATATGTTAACCCAACAAATCAAACTCCATACATTACAAAAGCATCACTGTAAATGCACAAGATCAAATTAAGATGTTATAGTAACTACACTGTAAATAAGTAGTTGTGTATTTATGAAAGTATTTTTTGTCAAGCATTGTGTAGCATGCCAAGCCCAGCAGACCAGTTAGCAGTGTAGGTAGGGCATGGTCATATATGGAGCCAATTCTTGAAATTCAAATATAAAGAAATACCCAACAACCATGCATATAATACACAAAGAATAAAACTCTGGGCTATGACTTTAGGAACTGGACCAACCCAACTGCTGACTGGCTAACAGAACCAGGTACAGGACCGGACCATTACTACACTGACCCAATATTTTTCATCCTTTTTGTTATTTTTTCCCTTTCCAGTTCTTATGGCATATATTCCAACATTGTGTCCCTGGAATGGTGTGAAATAATGTTAGGAATTGACCATATCTAATGTGGAGTCCGAAAGCAATTCCATGATTCTTGTACACATGCTTAACTAAAAGAAGCAGCAATCCTTATTGGCCTGCAAAATAAATAAATAAAAAGCAATAACCTTAGTTTTTTATGACTATTGTTAGGGTCAATTATATGAGAACCTTTGTTATCCTCTATTTAAGTTGGAAGAGCCAAGAGAAAATGTTAAAGACTTTTAGTTGAGAAGAACCACGCTCATTACAAGAGATGATTAAAAGGATGAAACCCAATATTTTCTATTGAAAATGTCTTCACATATAAAGATTCCGCTCTCCTACAATTTCTTTTTTTTTTTTTTTTGGCAAAAATTTAAAAGGAAAAAAAAATGTATTTTCATGGCATTGAATTTTCTCCACATTACAAAGTTTTTTTTTTCCATCTCTTAGTTCTTCATTTATAGGCCATGCAAATGTGAAATGAGATCGATGAAGGTGTCATCTTTGCACGGAATTGTAATACCACCCATCGGATGATCAAATCCAAATTCTTCTTCTGCCCGACTTAGCAATTCTTGAAATGAAGGCTGGTTCAAGTAGGAGATTGGAACCACGAATCGCTTCTTCTGGCTCTCCCCTACATAAACCGAAGAGTGGCCTTTAGGAACAGCAGTGACCATCGAAGCTAATTTTCTTGCACTCCACAGAGACGGCCTTCGGAAAATTTGCTTAGTAGTGATCATCCCAGGCAAACGGTTACCCATGGCCCTCTGTGAATAAGTATATTTAGAAGAACAAGAGCAAGAAAAAAGATCTAAAAAGAATATGTAGAACAAGGGAAAGCTAGGTTTGAGCTGGCTGTTACCCTTAGCATCTGCCTCTATATATAGAGGAATTAGTATGCAGTCAATCATCTCAAATGTGGATTGAGTGGTGATGAAACATCTGCATAGGGTCGGTGGGGGACATACCTCGAGGGATCACATGGTTCTGTCTTCCAACTCAACATCAAGATCTGAGGAATGAGAGAGGTCACATTGTGAATATTTGTTGCAATATTACTTTATGCCCTACCACTTGGGAAAACAACTTAAATAGGGCTGGGCCACTTGATATAATGTAGATGGAATGATGGATATATACATAGCTGCCCATGGATTTAAACAAACTTGCATTTTGGATTAAAGACATGTTTTTGGATATCTAAGGCCCCTCCCCCCTTTTTTTGGCCTTGGTAAGAGGGAATATCAAGTGGCTTGTTCATTAACATATTTGGAGGGGCATGTGACTAGCCATATGTTGGTCATAGTATGGACTCTGTGTCTGCCAACACTCCTTCTTTAGAAAACATATCAAGATTCATGTTTTTCGCTATTTAGAGGAGCATTGAATCAATCCTACTCCGATCATAGCAACAACTATATATGATTTTCTGTTAAAGGATCAACCTCTATGAATGAACTTTAAAAACTGAAAAGCAAGAACTTTTATTGAATGATGTTTTCAAAAGGGGAGAGTATTCTTTAACATTCCGAAAATTGTAGACTGATTTGAATGGTCAAGCTACCCGTCTGGCCATCAAATTTGATTCACATGCTAACCACAAGGGATTTAATAACCAGGGTTCTGGACTTCTAGTCTCCTCTCATGAACTATTCAAATGGGAGGTGAGATCAACAAAGCAGTTTTTTTGCGATGAATTATAAGAGCACCAATTTGCTGATAGATTCCAAATTCTTCTTCGACTAAATTGAGTTGGTTCAGGAAAGAAGGATGTTTCAAGTAGGATATCGGAATTATGAACACTTCCTTTTGCTCTCCAACATAAACAGCAAAGTGATCTTTGGGGACATCACACATGGTAGCTGATGTAGTTTGATTTCTAATCAAAATATAACACCTCGGAGAATCAGATTGCCATGATCCAGGAAAACGCATACCCATGGCTTGGTTATATTCTTGAAACTAACAACACTAAATGATGAAGAATATTTAATGCAATGTTTGATAAATTAAGGAAAGTTCCGATGCTTAAGAATGGAATAAATCCTGTAGAACAAGTATCATTGTGTATACATACGATGAAATTTGATGTTGGTAATCCTTTAAATGTATTGAAGTTGTTAGGAGACATTTACGTGGGGTCTCTTGATCAACAAGCTTTACAAGGGATCATTTGCTTTTGCCTTCACAACTTTTATTTAAGGTTCATGGAGTGAGCAGACCCACTTAAGGAATAGAACAGTAGGGTAAGGGTCCACTTGCAGTTATATAGCAACCAGCACACCCTGTTTTAAACACACAATAGATTGCTTCTATTGATAAAGGACACATTCTTGATATCATGGTTCATGTTGACTGAAGAGCATATTAAGATTAATTTTTATTATATAGAGGGGTACTGTACTATAGCCCCTATGAACCAACCAACATATCTAATGTCCCTTTGAAAGTCAATCATAAAGTCAACAAGGTGAGATTAGGCCCATGTAATAATGCAAGAGGAAATAAAATAATAATAAGAGTAAATGAATGCATGAATCCAACAGTTTATTCCCACTCATGAATCCAACAGAATATTACCATTTTCCCCTGAGCCGAGCTTCACTAAGCTTAGCTCACTAAAAGGTCGGTTTGGTTAAATGTATGTGTGTGAAAATAGTAGTGTTCAAAAAAGACAAATTGGTTAATGGGCCAATAGGCTATTAATTGAGCTGTTATTTTCCGGCTGACAAGCCAAGAGGATCCCAAATTGAGCCTACTTTTATGAGCTTGGACTCAGCCTTCATATGACGAGCCCAAACTGAGCTGAGCAAAACTCAGTTCATTGCCACCCTTAGGTTAAAGACACAAATTTTCAAATATATATATAGTGTGTGTGTGTGTGTACGCACGTGCGTGCGCTCACACACTAAAGAATATGTTTTTTTTAACTTTTTTTGCGTCAACTTGGGATGGGTGTTGCAAAAGAATTGGTAAGATGTTTACGCAAAAATGTGTTTTTTAGTGTCAAATTACAAGTTGACGCAAAAAAGTTGCCGCTAAAAATTCATTTTCTTATAGTGCTTATAATATAAATAAACAAATATCATGTGGGCTGCATTGGAACTAACAATCACAAAAGAAATGTAAGTTACAATGGAGATTCTCAGGTAAAATGCGCATTGCACATCTTGCCATGAAATCAGATCGTTCACCATTAAGAGACTATAATTAGCACAACACAAGATCGATGAGAAGGTGAGTGTGACTCTGGGTAAGGCCCACTGCAGTGTTACTTGTAATCAAGGGACAGCGACTTAAAGGCCTTACCAGCACATCTGAGACCCACAACCAGAGTCCATCAAAGGACTCGGGAAAGTACCCAAGGAACGTCCGTAGCTCCATTCACATGTCTTGTACAACTCATTGGGAAAACATTAATGTGAAATCAAGTATTCTCCCCTGCGCCATCCTCCCTGAAGGGCCACTCATAGTGGGGGATCAATTCACTTTTTGGAGGTGATGTGACATCCCAAAAAGTGAGTTGATCCCCTCCTCTGAGTGGCCCTTGAGGGGGGGTGTTGCAGATGATTTCAAGCCAGGGAAGGGAACTCAGCCACGTTTATTGAACCTCAATAATCAGCTCAAACAAGCGTACGGGTTGCAGGAGTCGCAGTCGGCCAACTAAGGGCGTTAAATTTTGATTGAGGAGGAGGAGACAAATGAATGAATTAGAGGATGCAGAAAGCCTAAGTCATATGTCAAAGAGCCCACTGATATTAAAATCAATATCACGGTACAAATTTGATCCAGCGACTTTCTTTTTTTTTTTTTTTGGTAAAAAAATGAAAACTAATATATGGAAGGAGAACAGATTAGATTGTATTTTGATGTCTGATCAACTCTTCCAACCAGATTGGAGGCGAAGACAGACAGTAGAAGGGTCCTCAATTGAGAATGCTAAAATATACAACAGTATGACACGTGATGGTTTTTTTGAATTTGATGTCTCTTTTAAATAGGGAGCAAATGTTCATTTGAACATGTTTTTATGGTTTAACCCTATAAAACCAATTTTAATGGGTACCTATTTTTTCATTTGAAAACTATTTTTACAGTTTTAAACCTATACATCTCAGAGGGGGGACAGACAAATTGGGTATAGAATTTTCCCCACTATAAATAAGTATTTGTTCATTTATTAAAGTTCCCTTTGTCAGGCATGCATTGGTGTTGCACATCTATCAGACTTAACTATCTTCTTAGCTTAATAATAAGAGTTTGCACCTACCAGAGTGAAAATCAAGGATCAAAGATGTATTCCTGTATCTAAACTTTTAATGACAAACGGATTGCATATGGGTTAATGGCAACGTGAAACGAAACAGGAAAACAAACAATAAATAATTATTCATATAGAACATAAGAATATATGTGGTTCGGCAATATTGCTTACATCTATGGGCAAAGATGATCAATAAACTTTTCACTATAATAAAGATTTTGAACTACAACGAGTTCTCCCAAAAAACCCTAAAGAATTCCTCATCAAAATCCTGTGAACAGGACTGTGTCAGTGCAACCCAACTCTCATATTGTGTATGGAAACCCAAAAATGTCCATGTAAAACAAAAACAAGCGGTTCGGCTTGGAAAGAAAAAACGGGTCAAAAGCTCACCATTCACCCATTAATCAAGTCATTTGTGTTACTTTCCAGATTGCATAAACTGGTTGCACATAAGGTTGAATTCAAGACAACATCACAACCAAGGGTATCAATGAGAAGAAATGGACTGTCTCTGAAATTCAACCAGCATTGGATGGTAAAAGAAAATGCAAGGAAATGGATAATGCAAATCAATGATTCTTGTGGACATGCTAAATGGAGGCACCACTTCTTCATTTTATGTTTGCTATTGGTGGAGGGAGGTAAAACTTTAATGGCTGAATTGGAATTCTAGGTGTCACATGTATATAGAAAATGCAACCAGTTTGCTGATTAATTGGTTGATTGGGAATGTGATAACCTTAATGGCCAAGTGTTTTAAGAGAACAATTGCCTATAAGAATTACACAAGGTTTATCTTTGGATAGAACTAGGATTTATCATCTAAGATTTTGATCATTGCTTGATGTACAGATTTTTCTTTTACATCCCCACTTAGGTTGTTACTTTTTCTTCCTTCTTTTTTTTTTCTCTTTTTTCCTTTATTAATAAAATTATGGAAGTATCTTCCAGTGTCCATTGCAAAAATAATAATAATAAATAAAAATTATAGATGGCTATTGTCAGGGTTTACTATATGAGAACCTTAGTTATATTATCCTCTATGTTAAATTGGAAAGCCAAGAGAAAAGAAAAAATTGGAGAGTTTTAGTTGAAAGGAATCACACTCGTTACAAGAGGGGAAAGAAGAAAGAGACAATTAAAAGAATGAAGCCCAATAGTTTATATTAAAATGTTCTCACATCACATATAAAGAGTTCTTTTTCTCTCACAATCCTTTTGCAAAAATTTAAAAGAAAAAAAAATGTATTTACATGGCATTGACTTTTCTTTCACTCCACAAAATTTGATTTTTTGTCCATGTCTTACTTCTACTACATTCATAGGCCATTCAAATGAGAAATTAGATCGATGAAGGCATCTTCTTTGCACGGAAATGTAAGACCACCCATTGGATGATTGAATCCAAATTCTTCTTCAGCCCGACTTAGCAATTCTTGAAATGAAGGCTGGTTTAAGTAAGATATTGGAACCACAAATCGTTTCTTCTGGGTCTCCCCTACATAAACCACAAAATGGCCTTTTGGAACACTAGCAGCCATCGAAGCAGACTTGTTAATGCTCAAAAGCGACAGTTGAAGAATTTTCTTAGCAGGAATCATTGCAGGCAAACGGATACCCATGGCTTGCTGTAAGTGTATTTAGAAGAAAAAGATCTAAAATGGATTTGTAGAACAAGAGAAAGCAAGACCTGAGTTGGTTGTTACCCTTAGAATATTGTGTATATATAGAGAGAGAAAGTAACATAGAGCTAATCACCTCAAATATGGACTGAGTGGTGAAGAATCATCTGCATTGGGTCAGTTGATGGACATACTTCATGAGGGATCACATGCTTCTGCTTCCAACTCGAATACTAAAGGGGCCACAGAAAATTAATATATTATCGCTCACAGTTTTAAATGCCAAATTGCTTCACCTGTTTAAGCAGTTTGGAGTACGACATGATTTAATCATCAAGGGCCCATTTGGTCTACTACTTTTTTACAAGAGGGCTCTTCCTCTTGATAATAAGAAGTACGAAGATTACTGTTTATTTAATCTATAGAGAGATAGATGGTGGAAGAACATAGGTGATCAAATCTAGTCATTTCAATGACCAATAAAGGAGTAAGTCAAGTGCCCCTCTAAACAGCTAAAACATGAACCTTGATTTCTTTAGTTCAAGTGGGTCTAAGATGCTTCCTGACGTGGTAGGACACACACAACTAATTCCCCAACTTGGATTTTGAGTTGGAAGACACAACCATGTGATCCCTCATGAGTCATGTCCCTCGCCACTATCACAATTGAATTGCACTTGCCGCTTCACTATCTTCACTATTCCTCTATATATACAGATACACATGATTAGGTTTCCATCCCGCACTCTCAACTCTTCACATCCTCCGCTGTTAAAGCTTTTTGCTCTCTATCAAACCCTTCAAGAGATCAGTTTATTGTCCTTATTTTTCCAGGAATAATACTCTATAGGATCCATGGGAATCAGATTGCCAGGAATTGTCCGACGGTCTTTTCTGACTGCAAACCAATTGACTGCCACAATGACGAATGTTCCAAAGGGCTACTTTGCTGTTTACGTCGGAGAGACCCAGAAGAAGAGATTTGTAGTTCCAATATCTTACTTGAGCCATCCTCAGTTCCAAGGCTTGCTCAGCCGGGCTGAGGAAGAGTTCGGGTTTGATCATCCGATGGGTGGTCTCACAATTCCATGCAGTGAACATGACTTCATGGATCTTACTTCTCGATTGAATTGTTCGTGAATACTGAGTGCTGCAACAAAAGAATGAAGTAGCAGAAAAGCTAGTGAAGAAAATGAAGAAAGTTCTCATGGTTCTTCTAGCCTTGATGAATTGAAGACACAGGGTTTGACCCATTTATGCCAATCTCTCCAGTTTTATTTAAAGTGGGGTTACGGCGAACTCTTACCTGTAAATTCTTTTGTTTTTTTTGTATAAGAGTTGGGAGAGAAGAAAAAGCAACCTTCCTTACAAAAACATATTCAATATAAGAGTTTTTTCGATTTTACTAGCTTTTAAGTTCATTTGGTTTCCTTGTAAATCTTCGTTTTTGGTGTCAAGATCAATCATTTGGATGGTTCAAGTTGATCAAATGATTCACTCTAATGGTCATTGGACTATGAGTTTTTCAAAGTAAACCACAGAATTCCACCTCTATCATTGAAACAACAGATCATCTCAAGAGAAAGATTGATGCAACAAGCAAAACAACCTTCCAATGAACCTGTTGACTTTCAGAAGATAAAATACGTACCCAAGAACAATGGTCTTGTTGGTTTCACAAGAGAAAACATGAATTAAGGTAGAGAGAATTCTGTATAACTCAAAGTTTCATTAATTGCATTCATTTCAATTACAATTGCTTATTTATAAACCAAAGACCTAAAAACCCAAAATAGAAACATCATAAAAAAATTTGAACGCCTACTACATTCGCAATTGCTAAAAAAGATAAAATTTACTAAAAATAGAAGAATTCTAATTCAACCCAAAACTACTCTATTATTCATACAATAATCCATAAAAAAATTTCCCAGAAAAAAAAAATCACATCCAAGATTCCGCAGAATAAACCCTAAATAACAAAATTTAACTAGAAGTGGTCCTTTCATACCCCAAATGATTGAATTTGGGGGCCTCTCTAAAATAAATAGCAATAGCAATTTGGGATGACATAGAGCTTGTCGAACCGGTTGTTTTGAGTATTTAACCTCAAAAATGGACGCTGGATTAAAATTTATGATCATTTAAAGTTTAGGAGGTTGTTTTTTATTCCTTATGATCAAATTGCTCCATGAACCAGTCTGCAAGCTTTTTCATTGCATCAAATATCTTCACTTATGATCCATGATAGGGTGCTACAGTACATTCTATACATCTCTATATACTATGGTTATTTGAACGAGCGTGGAGGTGGGATAATGGCTCTTAAAACCATGCAAGAAGGGTAACCCCGTCATCAAAGGAACCTAGAATGTAAAAGAATAAAGTACGAATTGTTTTATTCCGGTAAGGTCACTCAGACCACAAACAGCCGCTGCTAAGAGTAGGACTAGCCCAACTGGCTGGAAAGGCAGCCAACAATGCATAACAGCAAAATGTGGAAGGGTAGATTTCACCCTTGATCTCTATTATCCTAAGAGGATCAAGCTGCAGTCACACTCAGAGGAGGCATTGGCGACTACGAATTTGTGTTTGATGTCTTCGTATTTCACAAGTGGAGATTTGACTCCCTGTATATTTAGAAAAAGAAGATATATATACAAGGGTATGACAATCAAAGGTAAAGAGTGAAGAGCTATGTTTTTGAGTCAATGGTGCCAAGAACCAACTTGCGGTAAGCTCAAAAGGAATAAAGAAGAATATCATCATTTTCTTCTCATGAGCAATAACCTTGAATCTGAAATCCAATGGAAAATTAAATTCTGATTCAGATGAATTCACTGTATTACAATGTAGTAATTAAGAGTCTAAAATCATAGTACTTGAAAATAAATGTAGTTATTGGTTGTTCAATGAAGATTCTTGACAGTGTCAGAGCTAGGAATTTATCTCTGGGGGCCAAACTAAAACTATGATGATTATTTTTTTTTTCTTCTTTTTACATATTATGTATTCTGCTTTTTATAGAAGTACTAAAAATATTATAAATACAATTTAAGATACAATCAAGTATTTTATAACCCAAAAATGGCCAAATCCAAGGCCCAAGTCTTGTGACTTTTAAATATATATGAGTATTATTTCATTTTTTTAGTTTTTATAATGAATTAATGAGTGTTGGATGGAAACAAAGCTTGTATATTCAGGATGGGCCGTTCTTGGCACTTGGGGACTATTATTCTAGTCTAAGCGAAGCACAAGCCCATGGTATATGGACTCCTAAGACCCAGCACATGCACACTTCTAATTTAGAAGAGGGCTTCATGCAGAGTTAGGGATGGACTTTACAGTTTGTTGAGTTAAGAGAATAATATATTAAAAATGTAATATATCATATGAGTATCTTTTTATTATTTTTCTAGCGTCTGGACTGGGCTAAGACCTTCAATCTAAGCTAAGGCCTAACAAAATTTGACTGGGACGCAGCCCAAAGTTACATCCCTATTGCCCAGGAAAATTAAAAGGAGAATGATTGTCTATTTTGAGACAGACCTCTATTATCGTGCATTGATTGACACATGATGTGTTTTTGAATT
>JAOXJP010229599.1:0-10922 GCA_025762735.1 Platanus orientalis | reverse complement strand
AGGATCATCAGGGAAAAGGGTCCAACATATCTCCAAACTTAAAGGATTCTCGTAATGAAGAAGATTCTCATATGTTTTCCTACGACGATGCCAGCCTCGTGATCCCTGTAATAAAATCACAAACCATGGAGACACAATTAGATATATGAATGGAAATGTTTTACACCAATGGATGGCAAAGGCGCACCCGCTTACAACGGGATTGATGAAATGCTGCTACCATGGTTCTCTTCTTATACATTGTCTTCTATGCTGCTGCCCCAGTAAGAGATCCCGATGATTGGATAGTAATTATCACATCAAGAATAATGGCAGCAGTAAGTTAAAGAAGATTATTTTGAGCTAAGTTTAAACTTTAGACATCTACAGCACCCATTAACCAGCCAATGGTCCACCAATGGTCCAACAATCTAACAGTATACAAGGACTTCTTTCTTCTTTTTTCGCGGGGGGAGGGGGGTTAAAAAAGACGATGGAAGGGAAAAAGGATTAAGGAGTCTTCTAAGATAGTTGCAACATGAAGTGGAATTAAAGAGACTACCATATAATACTACTATATAAGGAAGAATGACCAAAAGAAGCCAACTTACTTCTTCCTTCTGTTGCATATCTAGGTCATGATGCTGACCTGCTCTGCCTTTCTCCATACGCAGCAGTGATCTGTCATCTTTCTGAGTATCAGGTTGAATTACAAAACTTGGATCCTCCATCATTTGGGCCCGAGACTGTGGATTAGATTCCTCCCCAGATCCATTGCCATATAGCAACTTCTCAGAAGCATCACCATCACCATCACCATTCTTTTGAATCTCCATCCCATTTTCACTCATCTCCTGCTTCTGTTGGGGGCTGTACTGTAGCTCAGGTGTCTCCAGTTTCACTTCCTCTCCATCTTCCACATCAGCATCAGCATCAGGATCTACTGAGTTGTCCAAATTTGATGATGCATCCTCACTGCAAGGATTATCTAGGAGAGAGATTTCCTGTAAAAAGGGTAGATAGATAGTGAGAGAGAAGAGAGGAGATTGTATCTCAAAGGGTCACAGCTGCAACTTGTGTCCTCACGAAGGTTCAACGGATGGACACACAAGTTGACTATATTCAATAAGTAGCCACATGATGATCTGCATCAAAATTGGATGCATATATGTATATATATGTTGCCAACCACAAAAATAAAAAGGGGAAAAGTGTGACCTAGCAGTGGGTCCAATAGGCTAGCATAGCTGGTTCAGCTAATGAATAATTTCTTAATTAATTTAAAATTAATGAGTTCCTTAGAAATTTTATTAGTTTTGGTGTAGAAACTAGTGTCTAGCCTAGCTAGTTTTAAATTTGAATTCAACTAGGAGTTCCAACCAAAAAGATAACAGACTTGGAGTTATTAAACTGAATCAAAGTAGTATTGAGTCTATAGAGTAATTTTTCTTAGGAAGCACAAAGTACTCTAGACGTTTGATTGAAAATTGTGCACCAATGGGGGAATGCTAATCTATAATGAAATAGGACTTCCTATTTTTTTTAGATTAGAGGTCAATTAAAATAGAAAAGGACATCCGAAGCTGTGTGTGTTTTGTCTTTACATTAATTTCTGCTTTCAGGAAGAAAAAAAAACTGCTTTAATTATGAAAATCAAATAGTGAACTTCCATTGTTTGTTATAGATCTCACAGCTCATTGTTATAAACCTCTTGTAGTGACTGCATGATTGCTTCAAAGTTGATCGGTAGGAACTAAAAAATATCAAACACCGATGTGTTAGATTTTTTTTATTTTAACTGCTGTGTAGGAAATCAGGTCCCGCATTAGACAATTTTCTGATTTTAATTGCATATAAATCAATTAGCTATATTGCTTCCCTGCTGTGTTACTCAGAGTAGATTGACTTGACCAACATCAAATTTTGTAACAATGCCAAGAATATAACTAGAGTTGTAATATAAATAATTATCGGCATTCCACCTAAGCCACAGTCCAAAATATTTGAGCCGTTTTCTGCCGAAGTCAATGATAGGGTTATGGAGTTGAAGTGACATCATGAAACCGAAGGCAAGGAGGATGCATAGCCATGGTGAGAAATTTAAAGAACTCGTTCCTACGATACAACATCTCACCAACCAAAATAATTCCAAGATACAGCATCTAACCAAACAAATTAATTCTAAGATCGCTTCATAGGGAGAAGACTACAAAAGAATTCACCCTAATTTCAGAAAAAGGAGAAGAAATTACTTAACGAGTAGCAGACTCTCCCCACATGGTCCCAACACCTTGTTGAGAACAACCAACTTAAGCACATAAGGTAATTGGGTATCAAAGTAGAAATACCAGAATTCTATGGAAAATTGGAGCCCCTAGTCTATCTGAGTCTCTGAATATGGTGGTGGAACAACATGATGAGACATCTGATCCACATAATGACAGCAATGAAGGCAACTCTTCACTTGACTTCGGCCCTTTTGAAGATAGTGATTTGCAAGATGATGACAAAGACACTTCATTGGCGGAAGTTTTGTAGCATATTCTTGCTTATCCAAAGCAAGAAAAGGAAGATTAGAGGTGTACCATCATCTTTCAGACCTTGGTTGGTTGTGGGAACCATGCAAAGAAGATGATCATTGATAGAGGCAGCAGCATGAACGGTGTCTCTGAGTTGGATCATCTAAAACTATCAAAGGAGCCTCATCCTAGTCCTTACAAAGTAGAGTGGATAAATAATATGATGTTGGAGGTTCAGTTTCTGACAGAAGGTCCACTTCAGGTTATTGTACCTTTGTTGGAGGTAACTAAGTCACGTAGAGAAGCAAAAAAAAAAGTGTTGTGGCTCGTTTCAGCGCTAAGGCTGAATACCATTCTATGTCTCATGGGATATGTGAACTATTATGGCTAAAGATGTTACCGTTCGAATTGGGATTTCCAGTCAGAGGACTGATGAGATTATAATGTGACAATAAAGTGGCTATAAGAATAGCCCACAATCACATCTAACATGATTGAAACAAACATATTGAAGTAGATCGTCTCTTTATCAAAGAAAAGAACATGTCTGGGCATATTTGCATCCCTTTTGTCAAGACAAATGAGCAACTTGCAGACTTGTTAAATAAAGGGCTGAGTAGTTCGGCATTTAAGTTGGTAAAGTCTATGGGCATCGTACCACAGACCTGGACTCAAAACCCGTCTTCAACTACTAATATGTTAACAACTAATGTTTACCTATCAAAAAAAAGTTCTGCATCTAAGTTCTTAGTTAGCAAGCTTGATATTCGTTCCGTCTACACACCAGCATGAGGAGTATAGAAGTATGAAAGGAGGGCAGAATTGTCTTATTCTGATATAATGTATTCTCCAAGTATTTATGTATTCATACGGGGGTATGGATGGAAGTACACCTCTAACCTTAATATACAACTAAATAATACTTAATACATACATATGAGAATACACACTCATACGATTTCTCCTAACTTGTCTATCTCTCTCTTCTCTCACTTCTCTTCTCTTTCTTGTTATTCTTCTTTTCTTTATTTTCTGCAAATCTATATATACAAGAGACTGGTTTTCAACTATATGGTCATGATACATATTAGACCAGAACGTTTTCCTAAAGATGTCTACAAGAAATTGTACTCAAGGAGCACTAGTCCATTTAAGATTATCAAGAAGATGATTTCTAATGCCTATGTCCTTGATTTTCTAGATGATATGGGCATCATTAATGTCTTTAATATAGGCGACCTCACTTAATATCATGGTCATCATGATGTTTCTCATGGAAATGATCTACTTGTTCGCTTACCTACAGCATCTCCTTTGAAGAGATCGAGGATGTATTAGAAGATCAAATCGTTTCACATGAATAGGTGGTTATCAGAACTTTCTTGTCAAGTGGAAGAGCTGTCCTTATTCAGACTGTACGTGGATTACTGTTGATGAGTTCCAACGTCTTGACTATAATATGTATGAGCACTATATCTCCACAAACTCGACGAGGTTGAGTTCTTCCAAGCTGGAGAGAGATGATGGGAATAAAGCTCAGCACCTTAAAGCCTATTAAAAAATGGTTAAAAGCAACCCCAATTTTGATTTAGCACCATTAAAATGGTGTGAAGCCCTCACGAGAGCTAGTATGATCATGGAACTCGTGTAGATGATGAGTTTATAAGTCTTATTTTAGTTAATTTGATGCTGCTGGGCTTAGTTTTATATTTTGGGTATCAGGGATATTTTGGTAATTTTGTATAGTTTGTTAAATGCAGTTTGGTCCAAATGGACTAGTTTTATGTTATGTTTTTGGGTCATAGTTTAGTTGGATTAATTCTGATTGGATTTTCTATTGGTTTGGTTACAAGTTTATTAGGATGTTTGACTTTTCAAACTTGCTAAGTTCATCTGGCTTCATCACTTTCAATTATTATAGTATTTTGGTCCCATCTCTGTTTGACTCCAACTTGCATCGTATCATGAGGATACCCTAGGTCATACCTACAAGCATTTCTAAATCATTTTTTGGTTTTTAGGCGGGAGTTTGGCCCAACACCGAAGCTCTTACCATGCAAAAACTAAATGAAGTAATAAATAGAACCAAGCTGTTGCATTACTACCACTTCCAATTGCAGTACCAATGTGGAAAAAATTCCAAACAGTTGGATGTATGTACAAAAACTGCTACCTGATGAGTATAAAAAAGTTCACAAACCCATCTTGCAAACAAGAAATACTGCATGTTACATGTGCTCTTCTCCATGGAGATCAGAAAAGTAACCAGGCCATAAACATACAATCACTCACACTTGTAAACACACTGCCTTTGTCTCTTGCAAATAACAATCCAGAAAAAATAAATAAATAAAAACAAAAATCCAACAGTGTGAAAAGAATGAACATGTCAAGAAAAATTATGGGGTTCTACATGGTAGTCCAACTTAGACCTGAAAGCTTATACAGCATAACAGCAAGACCGGAGACATGGAAGCAAAGTGATGCAGCCCAATCATAATTTTTCTGGACAAAGTTACCTATCTTGGCCAGTAACTTTGACCTTTAGAGTAAGAATATTTAGTGGGAACGCATTTTTTTTTTTTTGAAAGATAAGGAATTTATTGAAGAAGAAAGCCCAAAAAGGCACTGAACTACAGCATGAGAGAATATAATTTCTGATTTCTATGATTCTTAAAGGGTCAGGTTGAATGCCAATTTTTAAGAACATAATAACATGTTTAGTGAAAGTATTCCTCAAATATTTTTTTTTTTTTTGGTAAGTCATATCTTTTCCATAGCGATGCAGCCAAAAAAAAAATTTGCAGGCAAAGTGACCTAGATTGGTATGAACTTTGGCCATCAGAATTCGAAAGTTCAGTAGAATATTTCACGGCAACAGGATTTGTAAACATAAATTGTTGCCTCTACGAGTCTGCAAGGGACTGTTTGAATCCCAATCTTTAAAACATTATAACATGTTTACTGATATTTACATGCTACAGATCAGGTGCTATGTCTGAAAGAGGGGAAAGTTTCACTCCCAACAACTGATTCAAATGTATCAGATTGCAACATCCCCAACAGAGTCAATCCATCAACTTTATTTTTATTATGGAGAACCTGAAATCCTCACCAGAGGAACCACTCCATCTAACGAAAGAGATGATAGGTTTCTTGTGATGCTCATAAATTCTGGACACCCTTTATCCAATTGTATGTTTCAACTC
Source organism: Platanus orientalis (assembly GCA_025762735.1). NCBI lineage: Eukaryota > Viridiplantae > Streptophyta > Magnoliopsida > Proteales > Platanaceae > Platanus > Platanus orientalis. Next base: position 5,215 of record JAOXJP010229599.1, on the reverse strand, counting down.
CTCTGTAAACTGACTTTTGTTCAAGGCTCACTTCATTTTGTTCCTTTTGGCCTCTAATCATGTCGTGCACCACTTTAATGGTCTAGAACCTAGTTCTCTAGAAACTAAGATAGTAAAATGACATTATTTAATGAATTATACATGTTCCACATAAAATATTTTGAACAATGGTATCTCAACTTTCCAAAACATATTTAACTGGACAACCATCACAAACACTAATCCCATTTTGTTTGTAAGTAAGTTTTTTTAACAATTTCTACATTTCAAAAGAATGGTGCTGTGGAAGGCAAGCACGGACATAATGTGGAAGCTTTCCAAGTCATACCGTTATCAAAGAGTAGGCAGGATGTAGCATGCATGTAGGTAAGTGAGTGTGTGTCATAGGAGATTAAACATAGAAAAGTATAAGTGCTGTAGCACAATAACCAAAATTCCTACTAGCAACAAACATGCAAAGTTAGGTGGATTTCCAATTAGATTAAATGTGCAATATTGAAAATTAGGGTAAACAAAGTAATAACAAAATTAAAACCTAAGTTATATGCCTAGAATTACCAACAAAATTAGAGAACAAATAAAAACATACTTGCTGTCCAAAAATTCTGGGTGTGTAAACTTGAGAATTTGGAATGATAAATTAGTGCAAATACATGGAACAATGTAAGAACATGCTAGGATTTGATCAAGATAATGTATAACCGTAATGGACTTTTTCCAAAGAGTTGGAGACTGTATAGGGACTGTTCAAACAGAAAATCCAGCAAGCATGTAATTGAGGAATTTTGTCAAACATGTAAAGTGCAGAAAATTTCAAATGTTGCAAATAAAAGGAATTTATGGGCTGAATTCATGGGATTTGCAAGGGATTGTAAGAGATTAGGGTAACGACTAAATACCCCCACAAAAGGTGGGCTGTAGGTTCTTAGAATAACCAGAAAATTTATCCCAACAACCCAAAACCATGTCCACACTTCCACATTAGTTCTACTCAATTAGGGAGATAAAAGAGGGTTGGAAAGTTAAAGAGAACACCTGATTTGTGTGTTGATCGAAAGCCTTGATGTCTCCTAGCAGCATCCTTCACACCAATTCATCCAAAAATCAAGAGAAGCAAATGGTTTGGATGAACTCCAAAATCTGTCCAAAACTATAGAATGCTGCCCCACCTAGAGAATCCCACTTGGGATTTCTTAAGGGCTTCAAAAATTTGAAGCCTCTCCCCTACTAATGGTGTCACCCAGCTCTTGTACAGCCTCTAGGATGTTCGGATCATACAAAAATCATGGAGTGTGAAGTTGTTGAAATCTCTTGAAACATATGATTTTCTAACTTACTGATTTGTGAGACTAGTGATGAAATAAAGAACAAAGATGAAAAACTTTTAACCCAAAGCGAAGGGACTAGTCTCCACCACCACCGTTAAACTTGGAGTATCCAAGTCCCTTTCCAGGGTTTTCAAGCTTTAGCCGAACCAGAGAGAAGAGAAAACCAAAGTTCAAATTCAAATTCTTATTTCATGAAGAGGAATAAGCGTGTGGGTATCTCTATAGAGACTCCCATGCCTAGGTCATTACAAATAAGGGTCCTTTGGACCAAAATAACCCTAATCAAATAATAAACCCCCAAAAATAACCCTAAGACAAATAAAGAGACATAAATATCCCTATTCAGACAATTAGGGACCAAAATACCCTCAAAAATTTGTACCCTCCTACAAGAGACATAAATAAATGTGCAGTAAATAAAAAGTAACTACAACTAAGCATAAAATAAAACCTAAACAAAAACTCAAGTCTCCCGAGCCTGGAACATGTGGGCCCCTACTCGAACCAAAGTAATGGTCCAAATCTCCTATGACACCTCTGGTAGGTTTGAAAAGTACCCCTGGATCTGATGTCCTCATCAAGGCATTTCTTAGTTGCAAGATGTTATAATGATAAAATGCAAAATTGAGTTTAATGTTTCCTGGTGTTCCTTTAACTCTTATGAAACCAATCAGGCTACATTATTTATTTGCATGCATAGTTAACCAAACAACCAGTGTATGACAAATTGCAACATCCACAAATTAAATAGCGCAAAAATGTGAAAATAATAAGTGAAAATTTGGGATACCTCTTGCTTGAATGCTCGAGACAGATTACCATCATTTATTCCAATCTTATTTGGAACCATTTGAGAATTTTCCTCACGTTCCTGCCGGCGACGCCTTACAACACAGACAGCACATAGGCAGTCACTTTTGTGGTGGTTGATTCTGCATGGAAGTAGGGACAAGAGTGAATAGGGTTCTGCTAGAACAATTAACTACTTAGAATGATTTACTAATATCTTTCACCTTAAGGAAACTAACAAATAGAACCAACAAAGTGTAGCTTAATAAACTGTGGCAAGTTAATGCAGAAATAAATCATTAGATGTGCAATAAGACGACAACAACAACTACTACTACTACTGCTACTTCTTGGGGTCGGCTTCACAAATCCTGTTCTTCCATTTTACTCTGTTTAAGGTTATATCATCGTTAAATCATAAGCACTTACGTCTTTCCTCACTAACTTCATCCAATTCATTTTTTCCCTTCCCTTGTCATTTTAATGCCTTCAAGTCGCACCCCATCAGTCCTCACTGGCACAGGCATTTGTCTTCATTGCAAATAGCTGAGTCATCTCAGTCAATTTTCCTGCATCTTGTCACCTATTGCAACCCTAAGTTACCATGAATTCATTCATTTTGATTCTATCTTTTCTACACGTTCCACCCATCCATTCCAAAATCCTCATCTTAGCTACATTTATTCTATGTTCACGTTGATTCTTGGTTGCTTAACATTCTACTCCATAAAACATAATGGTCATATAGTCATCTAATAAAACTTTCCCTTAATTTTGATGGCATAGGTTAATCGCAGTCACATAGTCCTCTAGAAGCACCTTTCCACTTCATCCATTCCAATCTAATTCTATGCACAAAATTCTCTTCAATCTCTCCCTCCTTATGGACGACTAAACCACACAAACAGCATAAGACTACACAATCATTGTTTTCCATGAAGTGTGGCTGCACAACTCCCAACACATCTACGCTGGGTTTTACAAGCCTCAAACCACACAAAGAACTGAAGAGCAGCTTCCAATAGTGGCAAACTGACTTAAAAACAGTTACACAGCTTCATATCAGTATCAAATATCATCAGCAAGTATTACTAACACTGGACATAGATCCACCATTCAAAATATAGTAGGAAAATCAAGAACCGGGCTTGTGGCAGCTATATCATAAAAGAAAAACTCACGAAATCATCAATTGAGCAGAAATCCCTAATTGCTATTTGGCGTCAAGTATCCAACAGCAAGCTGACCAATATTCAAGAAATTGAAGCAAAAACAACTCAAACTCTAGGAGGGGGGGGCTTGGGTGGAAGCATACCAGTCATAGATCTACCACTATTACTCCAAATTTGATCAAACTTGTTTAATAAGATCTCGAGTTGAAAAGCAAAACCAGAATCTAAAGTTTTACCTCATCAAAACCTACCGCCTCAATCATATAATTCAGTTTTCTCAAATATGGGTATTTTTCTCAAAAATCGAAATAAATTGTAGGAAACCCTCTAAAAAGTGTCAAACAGGTATGATTTTGTGCTAAAAAAGTCTGAAGTCAATCTCTACCAAAAACTAAGAACTAACATGAATGTGCACTGGTCATATGACATAAAATGACACTTCTTTCTTGGAGTTGCTCAGATGTGTTTAGATTCTTCTGTTGAGCTCTGCTACTAAGTTGGAATTGATATTTGATAATTAGGTTGTGAAGGTTTAGGGTTTAGGATTGATATAGGAAAAAAGAACTAGAGTAACCCCCTTACATGCATGTAATTACAAACATACCCCATATACATGAATACTACTATATAACAAGGTTTAAAGAATCGATATAGAAATGTGTATCGGTCCCCATGGATATGGATATGTATCAACGTATCAACCGTATCGCAAGAAAATTCCAAAAAAAAAAAAAAAACAAGAAAATAGTGGAAACCAACACCCTTACGACATACACTATTCTCTGTGGAAACAATATGGAAACCTTGGAATTTTCTAGTGAAACTTTAAAAAATGTTATAATAAGTTTTAGGCATATATGTAGTGTGTGTGTGTGTGTGAGAGTATAATGGTATTTTGTATCTTATTATGCCCTAGTATATAATAAAGAGCAATATCGTCTAGGAGAGAACACAAGACTCTCTCCCTGCGTTTCTCTCATATTTTTCTCCTTCTTCTTCTTCTCTTTATCCTCTTTTTCTCTCTCACAAATTCCAACTTGGTATCAGAGTCACATTACGATCAAAGGCGGAGAAGTGCGACGAAGAACACTGCTAACATCAGCCATACGGATGCTGACGTCAGTAGGTCCGTACATCGGTTTGGAAAAAAAATTAGGGGTTTGGATTATGGTGATTTATCATGAATCATCATGATTTTTTAGAGATCATAACGAGGTTTTTGGGCGATTTTGTGAAAAAAGGAAAAACGGCCAGATATGAGAAAAATGCTCGATCCAGTCATCTCGAGGGTTTTTTCAAAGGATGATCTCTACTAGTTGGGTCATTTTACGTAAGGGATCATTCAAAAGTGGTCTCGCAACGTTTGGTGGAAAATCGAAGCGTCAATGAAGATTTTTGTTTAGATACCTGAACACCTGACTTTTTTAAGGGGTTTTTTGCAATTTTTTTATCCAAAAATGGATTTCATCTATCCAATCATGCTCTACTAGTTTCTAATCACTATGTATGCATGATTAAGTGTGTTGGTGGTTGTGATTTCCCTGTTGCTATGATTTGGGGCTGTTTTTGCCTCCCAGGCCTCTTGTTGAAGCCTAACCGTATGTGTACCTTGTTGTTTGTACTATCTCCACTTGTGTTTGTGTGGGATTAGTGGTTGTGGAAGTTTTGTTCAAGTGTGATACCCTTATTTTGAAGTTTCAAGTATATCAGAAACAAGTGACATCACATCCGAGCCTTCTGGCGGGCTGGAAAGGGTAACTGATAATCCAAACACTCTCATTTTAACAGTTCGGTTTGATGGCAGCAATTTTCTACCTTGGTTTCAACAATAACAACAAATAGCCTTATCCCAACTATTTGGGGTTGGCTACACGAATCCTGTTCCGCCATTCCGCTTTGTTTAGGGTCTTATCTGCTGTTAAATTA
>JAOXJP010229598.1:0-10922 GCA_025762735.1 Platanus orientalis | reverse complement strand
ATTTTGGGCTGTAATAGGGTGCTTTGACTGATTCAATTGTGACTGGAGTATCTGGAAAGACCTCTTTGGGAATGTTTAACCTCCTAGAGTCCAGGTTTGTTCTTCTTAAGCCATGGGTATTTAGAGTCTTGATGCCTAAATGTTGTTATGTTGTCTTTATGCTATCACATGACCTAAGTCAAAATTTGGGTACTGACAGTGGTCTTCCTGACAATGTAAGGAATCCTGATTATTAAGTCAAATAAAATAAAAAAAATTTCATGTACGATAAACATGAGAAAGAAATCACATGCAGCAATCAGAAGAGTGCCATGCCTGACAATGATGTGAAGGTGTTAAAAAATTTTGGTGTGGATCAAGAAGGACACCGAATCATGGCATGATGTGCGATGAATCTCTCATTTGCAAAGGATCTAAAATCCAATTGATGCCATGTTTGTCTTAAAGAACTTATGAGAGTAGCATGTGGTGTAATGTCTTGGACCCAGGGGTCTGTTAGTCGAGGACTAACATGAAATACTTGAGGTTGTTGTTGACTTTTGGAGAGCAAGCCTGTCTATGAGGGGTAGAAGGGATTGATATACACAATCCAAAATATTTTATAAAGTCTCTTAAAGAAAAGCTGGACATGATTGAGTGTGTCACTATGGTAATACCTATAATATTAGTGAAAGCTAATATGAATATTAGTAGTTAGCAGATGGCCATTAGTGTGCCATGCACTATGTGAGTCCGAGAATGCCTTAAAGAAGTTGTGGAGTAGATACAAGAGATTAACAGGAGGATGACATTAAATTTTCAAGGTTTGGTTCATATATATCTTGGATATAAGGAGCCATAAAATCCATCTTGCATGGATCCATTGGTGTCTAAAAACATAGCAAAATTGTATGTTGTGAGGGTTTGGTTAAATTTGAATCTATGACTACTGGGATAGGAGACAGCCTCCATGGAATCTGGAGCAGTAAAAAGGCATATTCCTTGGGAATCGAAGGTAGAAATCTTGTTTGTAGTGACAAGGATAGGTCAAATTGATGATATTAGTGGACACACTAATACATATGCCAATAAGCATTAACCATTTGAGACATTCAAATTGTGATCTAACATTAGCAGTGTCAAGTTTGTGTCCATAATCACATGGAAAACTCATTTTTGTACTTTAGAGATGACTTGATATCTGATAATCTAGGCCAGTGTGCCTAAAGTACATGATGTACTTTGTTCAAGTTAGAATACCTATGGGACACTTGGTTTAGAAACTCAGGTGAAGGCACCTAATGGATAGAAATGTCAAAAAATCATATGATAAGTAATTCAGGCCATGCCTAAAGACATGCATATTAGAGGGGTTACTGCACAATATGCTTAGGGCTATCTAAAGTGTAATGCCATCTAGGATGGTTAATCCATTCAGTGAAAAGACCTTAGGGATTTTATCTCTAATATGTCTAGGGGATTGGAAAGAACTAAAGGTGGTGCTGATGGACACCCAACCTAGTTGTCTTAAGTTAAATGGGTAAATGAGTCAGTACTACTTAAAAGCATTACTGTCACTTTTGTAATCTTAGTCTATTCCTTTGGCGTCCCACAGATGGTGATCCTATGGATGAGTGTACTCTTATAGATGAAGAATCATGTGGAGTAGTGATTCAAGCCTATAGTCTAGGACTATGGATAGTAGGTTGAGAACCAAGTTAGATGTCAAGTGTGGAATTACAGTAGATTTCTCTTAATGAGTTTTATGGAGACTTGGGTTAAGTTAAAATAACACTAGGTTGAGCTAAAACATACTCTAGGTGAGTTGAAACAAACTCTAGTTAAGAGAAAAACATGTTTTATATGGGTTTAAAAATGCACTGGTTGTGTTGAAACAAACCTTGGTGGAGCTGAAACATGCTCTTGATGGTTCTCGAAAGAGTTTCTTATTACATGAAGTCAGGTACTTTGATGTCAAGTATGATACTCATCTTTTTAGGGGTGGAAGCTAGTCACTTCTCATGAGATCTAGGTCATCTCTAAAGCCCTTTAATAAATTCAAGACAAGCACAGACCTTAAAGTGTCAAGCTCTAAGATGCGTAAACCCTCTCTAGAGGACTAGTCGTGTGGGTTTGTCAAAAGAGATACTAGTTTCAGGATACTCCACTATGTTCTCATATAGACAACAACTTGTTACACAAGGTTCTAGTTCCAGGGTCATCCACCATACACTGATCCTTAAGGAACCTCGCTTATTACCCATGATACTTGTTTATGAAAATTTTAGAAACAAGTGGGGGATTGTTGAAAAATGAAGCTTAAAAGCTCCATGTTTTCAAATATCATTTTTTTTAAATCTTGAATTATTTGTCTTAGGAATAGTCCCACATCGGAAACTAAGCAAAAACAAATGTAGTATATAAGTTAAAGCATTCCCCCTACCCTATGTGTTTTGAGAGAGCATTATCTTTCTTGTGTTGCTACAGTGTAACAAGGTGCATGGAACCTCACACACACACACACAGTTAAGAGAGCAATTGTAGGTAAGGAATTAAGTATGAGGGCGCTTGAGGCACACTTTGCACTTCGCATGTGCGCATCATCACAAGTCGAGGTTACAATATTCCTTTTCGATGTCCCATATAAGTTTTTTTGTGGAAACGGGTTAGTCGTGGCTAGATGGTCCAATCAAGACAGGGTCAATGATTAACTTGGGTCCATGATTGAACCAGGGGACAAGTGGATCATGACTAGACTGGGTATAATCAGTGATTGGCCAAGGCCCGCAAATGATTGGCATCTGACTAAGGCCTATTGAGCAGCAAATGAACCAAGCCTATGATTGAACTCAGTCATGAATAGGCCAAGCTCAGTCGTGACGAGTCTAAAACATGTGGACGAATGCTTCATCCCAGTTGCGGCCAAGAGGCCTAATTAATGTCCACCTGAATCTCAACACGTGTCTGGGTGGTTGAAGACCATTATAAAAAGGCCTAAAGTGGGTTGAAACCCATAGAAGAGAAGGCAGAGAAGGTGGAATGCTAATGAGAGCCCAAGAGGAAAAAAGGAGGAGAAATAAGAGGAGAAGAAGAAGGCCGAAAGGTCATAGGGGTCAGCCTAAACGGTGACCGAAGGCCATAAGACCATGTGGTCTTCCTAACTGATGATTATGTTTCTCTCTCTCTCTATGTCTTTTTCTATCCTTGGACCTAGGGTTTGTAAGCACTCGGATTCGCTGCCCTTGTTAGAAGTAATAGCTTGAATCCATGGGCTCAAACCCTCCATGGAATCAGTGGTTTCTTGATACCGACATTGTGTTAGAGGGCCTTGTCTTTATGACTTGGTTTTGACATGATGTTCACCTTCCTAAGGAGAAACTGCCAAAAGTTTCATAAAATTTGGACAAGATTTGTCCCTTATTTTGGGTGCACTCGATCATAAGGGAAATAAGTTTATATAAGAGGTATCATGGTCTCTCTAGGGAGTGCACCTCGTTGAGAGAAGACTTGGTCTGAGTTTGGTTGTATCCAGAGTTAGTTTGGAACACGGTCACTTACACATAAAGTGGGAGGCCTCGACTATCCTTAGGAAACGTGATAACGACACCTCCATATCTTGGATTAGTCCGATAAAACAACATCTAGCTTGATTCGCCAAGAAGGGCGTATGTAGGCAGCTTGAGGACATGATGCTTGATGGCACAACCCTAACCTAAAGACCCTAAAATCCACCCTATTATGAGAATGAGTTTAATGAACTCGGAAGCTTTTGCAAGTGATATGACATCTTAGATTCAAGATAGGATCCAACAATAGCTCATAAGAAAACTGATACACTTGAATATTATGATTCTTATACATAGGATTTGTATTCCATTTCATTGTTTCTTAGGGGTTATTCAATACTATTTAACCCTCTTTTGGGACATTTATAGGATAAGCAGAACCCAATTGACCGGGATGTGTGTTAATTCTAAAATGAAACAGTTGCTCTTCTTCTCTTCTCTAAGTTATCCATATTAGAGAATTCATTGACAGGAACCACTTATTTTAAATTGCCACTAATTCTCCAACGATCACTAGGAAGACTAACCACAAAAGTATACAACATTTTTTCCTTCCATTTAGGAGAGGGTGGATAGCTCAGACAATCAACTTTGTGATGATAATTACTTCGTACAGTAGGTCCAAGCATGGAGTTGTAAGGTATTGCCTTTTATAAAGCCCTCGGTGCTAGAAAATACCCATAAGATCATTCAAGTAACATTCTCAACGGGTGCTAAGTTATCCACATCAGAGAATTCATTGACGGGAACCACCTATTTTAAATTGCCACTAATTCTCCAATGATCACTAGGGAGACTAACCACAAAAGTATACAATATTTTTTTCTTCCATTTGGGAGAGGGTGGATAGCTCAAATAATCAACTTTGTGATGATGATTACTTCGTGCAGTAGGGCCAAGCATGGAGTTGTAAGGTATTGCCTTTTATAAAGCCCCTAATGCTAGAAAATACCCATAAGATCATTCAAGTAACATCCTCAACGGGTGCTAGGGACATTGTTGGTGTGTTTTTGTTTATTTTATTTTATTTTTTCTTTAGTTTAATAAGGGAGAGCTACCAAAACAGAATATACTCTTTTATTGCTTTTACTTATTTTATTTTATATTAATGTTGGGGGATTACTATACTCTTGAATTTACCATTTCTGCAATTATTCCTATAAATATTCATGCAAATATCCATGCAAGTGTATGGTACTATTTCCAACTACTCATAGAAGCATTATTTGTAATTTAAAAAATAATAAAAATAAATATAAATTTATCAAAATTAACAAATGAGTTCTGATAACTCTCTCAAAACAGCCCCAAGCACCCCAAATGAAAATTATGGCATGGAATAGCGAGGAATCAAACGATCTTTGATAGTTCTAGAGCTAAAATTCTAAATTAAATCAAAAAACCAGAATTTTATTTTTATCTAAAATTAAATGCCTAAGAAAAATATTTTAGGAAAAAAACTAGAATCAATAGTGTTATGACAATCTGGATTGGATTAGGGTTGATAGCAATGCAAACGAACAATCACATAGAACACAAGATTTAATGTGATTCGACAAGATTGCCAACATCGACAGGCGGAGACGATTACAAGCTTCCTATATAATGAAGAATACAAAGTTTAAAGAGTTTTCCCAAAACACCAAAATGAAATTCCACCAAAAACCCAAGGAACTCGCCTCTCAAAATCCCCTTCCCAAAATTCTGTGAATATGACATTATATAGCAACATGCATTCCAAGAAGCCCTACTTTACATCACACCCCAAAATACCCCTAGACCCTTTACAGGTCATCAAATCCAAATCAATTCAAAAAGAAATTAGCTCATTTAAGTCACGCTCTGGATCTCATAAATGGGTTGCACTTCGAGATACGTTTAGGTTGAATTCAAGACAACTTCATAGTAGGTATGGACTAGAATGTATCATGTTTAAATCCAGTGGGTTTTAGTTGGGACTCTTGCTTTAATTTGGAAGAAAAACTTGGAATGCAACATGCAACATATACATAATTATAAAAACTACATTGGGGATTGTACAAGGGAATTGGACTTGTATATTTCTTTGTGGGGAATCAAATAGAGAAATATCAAAAATATTTTCTTAGACAATTGATCAAGAAAAATAAAACAATAAATGGCCCCTAATTTTCCTAGATGATTGGAGAAGTGTTAATATAAACTGCCAATTCCATAGATTCGAAAATACATGGAGTGGTAGATTAGACACGGAATGGGCACATTACTATATTAATCATGTATGTAATCTATAGAGTCCTTATGTCACTGAATGAAGACATACTCTAAGGACTTGAAGCCACAAGGAAGGATGCCCCTAAAGGTTGCCAAGGTCCAAGACTTGAAGATTCAAACATCTACATGCTCAAGAAAGGTATATCAAGATAAAGAAAAGGTTAGACATAGGTTATAAGACCTAAAGATACTTTTGAGGGTCAATGAACCAACCCATGCCTTATGCATAAGACCCATAACGATTGGGAATCACTTTTAAGGAAAATGGCAGAAAATCAGGGGAATTGGATCAATCTGAGGGGGGTTGGATCAATCCAAACTTATAAGATTGATTCGCCACTTAGCAGATCCATCTGATGGACATCGGCTCCATCTAATTGGTCTATCGGTTCCATCCGAGGTTGATCAGGTGGTCAGCTTTGAAACTGATTGCACCATCGGATCAATCCGATATTAGAAAAACTCAAAAAAAAAGGTTTCAAGGGCCGCAATTTTTTTACTGTTAAAGGTGATGACAGATCAAGGGTGCATGAGTATGCTCGTCCCCTATAAGTATAAGATAGCCCCAAATGAGCTCTCTAACACACACAAAGAGATACTAAGAGAGAGAAATATCAAGCAAAGGCATTCAATCCTCCTAACCACTAAAAGGCTCTCATTTATGAGTTTCCATTAAAGATTCAAGAAACAAGAGACATTAAAGTGTTTTCCTAGTAATCATTCTTCAAAGAAGATAAAGAGGGAAGCAATAAAAGTGTCTACACCCAAGTAAACTTGTAGTAGAAGCTCTAGGAAGAAAAAAGGCAACTCTTGGGAGCTTGGTAGAAAACTAAAGCACCTTAGCTCTACAAGGAGCAATCACCATAAAAGGTTAGCATGCAATAAATCAACCTTGAAGAGATACATTCATATTGGCTTTATTTTAATAGACCTTAGCACTACTGTCGTAGACACTGAAATTGTAGACCTTAGTACTTTGGCCGGAGACACTAGAAGTATAGACCAAACTCCTGCTAGAGACACCGGGAGTATAGACCACACTTGCGGGAGACACTAAGTGTAGAACTTACATGTGATTAAGGCAATCACTAGGTATGCAAGTAGTTAGGTTTTGAATTTTGACCTTGATTGTAAGTTATTTCAATCTAAATAAAATTTAGTAGCTCGGTGGTGAGCTTTTACAGTGGATGTAGGCCCGTATGCCAAACCACTATAATCATTGTGCTGTGTGTGGAATGCTTGTGGTGTGTATTATCTTTTCTCTCTAATTTGGCATAGCATTTGTTCAATAATCTTTCATACTAGTAATTAATTTATAATCATAACTAATTGAAAGATAAAATTGAACATTGTCATATCATTCCACTTGTAAACCTTAAAATGTAAGTTATAACATTAAGTGCATTAATTTTCAAGTAACATTTAAACGTACTTAAATTGGAAATTCAAGTGGTGGTTAATTAAAAATAATTTTAAAAAATATCATATTCACCCCCCCCCCTCTATGATTAAAACCAAACTTTTAATTGGTATCAGAGTTAGGATGCTCGCTTACAGTCTAACAACCAGAGTGAAAAGATCCAATTCATAGAGAAAAATACTAGATGGCTAACCCAGAAGAATCGTGCTCAACCACGTCATCCCCATTCTTTGATGGGTTTCTTCAAGCCATGGAGTTATTTGTGTAGTTGTTAATCCAACAAGGTTGGAAAAAACCCTTCACACCAGAAGAGGAGTGCGAAGACACTCCAAAGAAGGCACACACTGCTAATTAGAAGGCATTAATTGTGATATTTTTGTGTCGTTCTCCAAAATGAGTTTAAGTGTATTTGCTCATTCACCATGGCTAAAGAAACATGGTATTTACTAGAAGTAACCCATGAAAGATGTAGTGTGGTTAAGAAGTCTAAACTTCAAATGCTTACCACTAAGTTTGAAGAACATAGGATGGAAGAAGATGAGCAATTCATCGATTTCTATAATAAGTTTCAAGACCTTGTGAACTCCAAAGTGGGACTTGGAGATCCACTTAAATTGGAAGCAATAGTAAAAAAAATGCTTAGATCACTTTTGGAAAGGTTTAGACCCAAAGTGACTGCTATTGAGGAAAGCAATGACATAGATACCTTAGTAGTAGAAGAACTTGTAGGGTCATTTCAAACCTTCGAAATGACACTTAAGCCTAGTGTCAAAAAGAAGGGAATTTCTCTTAAGGGAAAGATATATCTAGCTCAAAAGACAGTTCCGAAGATGAAGTAGCTTAGATCACAAAGGACTTTAGGAAATTCTAAATGAAAATTTTAAAAAACTTTAGAAATAAATTTGTTGATGTATGTCAATCCCATGAGCATGTGTTGGGCAAGGGTAGTGCTAGGAATCTTGTAAGTATCCTATGTGAGCTCACAAGTTCAAATCATGAAGCTAAGAAAGACCAATGACCAAGGAAGAGCACCGAGAAGAGGCACTTCAAGGAAGGTATATATCATGCATATCATGTCATATTGTGTGCCTAAAATCAACCTTAGACATGGTTTAGGGTCCCTAAGAATGCCTTAATATGAATGCCTAAGGATAGCTAAAGGAAAACTGCCCAAATCAAAAAAGTGCAGAAAATCACAGTGAAACCGATTACACATTTCACAATCAATTTCGTGCAAAATTGATTACAAAATGTGCAATCGGTTTCAGTATGAATTTTAGTTAAAAAATTTCTCAGCCAAGGCCCAAACCCATAGATCCAAATCAATTGCAATACAAGTTTTGAAAAATTACCCAAAACTCAAACCGATTGCAAATAGAAAAATCAATTTGGGGCACAAATGGCATCCCAAACCAATTGCGTATTTTGCAATTGATTTGGACCCCAAACTGATTGCAAAATGCACAATCAATTTAGAGGACAATTTTGGAAAAAAAAACTAACAAAAATTTAGGGGAGATTTTTGAAATTTAAACCCCATTTGGGTTCATCTAAAGGCCTAAATTCACTCCCTAATTGTCATATACTCATCCTCAGGCCAAGGATGCTCCTCCCCACTATAAAAGGAACTTTTCCCTTTAGGATAAATAATCTCCTCCAATACTCCAAGGTATTTTTGAGAAAGCTAAGAGCCATACTATTTTGAGAGCCTTCTCCACTGTGCAAACCTGCATTGCCTACAGATTTCTGAGCTTTAGTAGCTAGCATTCTACACTTCTCTCTCCTATTTCTTCTCTCCTATTGAGCTATATTCATATTATTAAGGAAAGGTTGTGGTGGGCATTTTTTCCTAGAGGAACTCACCTTTGGTTGAGATCAAGGAGCTTTAAAGCCAAGTACTTGGAGCTTGTGGGTAGCTAAGGCATATTAGCTTAACAAAGAGCATCTCACATATTGAGAAACTAGCAACATCAATCATATGGTGGTAATATTTGCTTGACTTTGCATTCATTTGCATTCATATTCATTTTTACTATTGTTTTGCTTCCACCGGAGACACTAGAAGCTTGAGAATCTCTGTCAAAGACACCGAAAGTAGTGCACACTCGTCGGAGACACCAAGTGTTGTATTTTAGCTTGCTTGTGAGCAAATAGTAGGGTTTATATATTGATCTAGGTTGTAATAGTACCTAAATAAAATATACCTAAGCTCGGTAGTGAGCTTTAGAAGAGTGGACGTAGACCCAAGTGTCGAACCACTATAAATCTTGTGTTGTGGTTTGTGATTATGTGATTGCTTATCTCTTCATTGTTATACTCTATACTACTCTTGTCTAGCACATGTTTGATATTGTACTTGAGTAATTTCATTAAAACACACACTCACTTAAGTGAACAAATTACAAAAGGAATTAATAACCATAATAAGGTAAATTTAAAAAGGGGCTAATTAAATTAAGAAATCCTATTCACCCCCCCTCTAAGATTATTTCTGTGACATTTAAAAGAAATTATGTATGGTACCTAGTGGACAAACCTGACGATAAGAATATAATTGGTACCAAATGGATCTTTAAGAACAAGATGGATGAGCATAGAACTGTTATAAGGAACAAAGCACGATTAGTTGCTAAAGGATATGCTCAAATGAAAGGAATTGACTTTGAGGAAACTTTGGCTTATGTGGTAAGGTTAGAGCCAATCAGGATCCTTTTATCCATCGCTTGTCATTTGAAATTCAAATTATTTTAAATGGATGTTAAGAGTGCATTCTTAAATGGTGCGCTCCAAGAAGAAGTCTATGTGGAGCAACCAGAGGGATTTATAGACCCTCATAGGCCTAATCATGTGTATAGGCTAAAAAGGGCACTCTAGGGTCTTAAACAAGAACCAAGAGTTTGGTATGAGAGACTCACAAAATTCCTTCTAGAAAACCATATCTCAAGATAAAGTGTTGATAAGACACTTTTGATAAAGAAGAATGATGACTACATAGTCATTGCCCAAATCTATGTAGATGACATAATATTTGGATCCACACTATAACACCAAATTTCGTATAGTTCTCTATGGAACGTCTAAAACTCGAAGTATTCAAATTCTCAACCTTTTGAGGGTTGGTTTATTATTTTATGTGTGGGGACTTTCACTCTAAATCTCTCAAAAGAGACTTGTTAATTACAGATGTTAATGACAGACCTCTAATTTCCTAGTTGTTACACGACTCATAAAACAAGATTATACAAAATATAAATATGGAGCTTTATTGATAATATAATAAGGTACAAAATACAAGAGTGTCTTTTCTCTTCTCTTTATAGCCTTTGACTCTTACCTAGCCTGGGTATTGACTTTGAATCAAGGTTCAAAATATCGTTATCGCAACTCGTATCGCAAACCCAAGATATGGGTATGTCTCACGTATTGTAACTTATCATGAAGATACGGCAACCGAAACCGAGAGACGGGTGAGATACGAGTCAAATAAAAAAAATTGATTTAAAACTTTAGGATTTGATAGAATAATTACTAATTCACACTTCAGAATCATTAAATATAGGAAACAATCATCTATGATGGTTGAGAGAACCGTCATCTTTATGACATACATTGTCTGCAATGGAATCCATGGAAACACTATGTAAACCTTAGAATTTTTTTATGTAATCTTAGGAAATGTTATAATAAACATTATTAAATACTTA
>JAOXJP010229597.1:0-10923 GCA_025762735.1 Platanus orientalis | reverse complement strand
TTTTTTGGTTGCATAGTTTTTCTAATGCCAGGAGAGCATTCTGGTATATCTCACCGAGAGATGCATTTTGGAGGCCAACACCTTTTGTTTCAAGAAGCTTGTAAGCTTCGTTTCCAAGAGGTTCTGGAAGAGAATTCAAAAAGGCTTGTTTAAGGTTTGGGTCATCCATTCCTCCAAAAAGATAAAACCTTTTGGCCATTCCATTATAATGTCGTTCCAGATCTTTTCTCTTATAAGAACAACACTTCATGCTCAGGTATTCTTCTCTGGCTATGGCAGTCTGCTGAGTAATTGCTCCGAGGAACTCATTATGGAGGATGAGAACAAAACTCTCAATGGAAGAAGCTTGAAGGACTTGCAATTAACGATATTCACCAAGATTAATCCACCATTCTCGGAGTCTTCCACTAAGTCGGGTAATAAATTTGACTAAAGTGGGACGAAACTAGGCATCAGGTACTTGCATTTCTGCATCTATCCATGCAATCATTTGAAGAAATTGATCCCGCCATTGGGATGGAGAAACATCATCAATGGAGAAAAAGGTCTTGAGGTCTGTGGTATCATGAAAAACTCGCCTTGGCTGAGTAATGTTAGGTTGGGTAGGAGGGGGTGGTGCCATGGGATCATCAATTTGTGGTTCTTCTTCCATTGGTCCATGCATGAGTAGGTCAAGAGAAAGTTCATATTCAGAAGAATCTGACTCGCATACAGCATTGAGTTCTGGTATGGGTGGTGTAATTGAAAGGTTTTTTAGGAAAGATGATATGGGATTAGGAGTTTCTGAAAGGTCTATAGGGAGCATATCTAGTCTAGACGAAGCTCCTATAGTGGGGTCTAGTGGGTCAACTACTGATTTTGGTTTCGGCCGTAGCTTAGGGGGTTCTAGTTTGGGGTGAGAAACAGGTGTGAGAGCATAACGGGGTTTGATAACATGGTGGTAGGATTCTGGATAAATGTCATATAAGTGTTGGTTCAACAGTAGTGGTTGTTGGGCCTTTTGTGGTTGGTAAGAAGGTGTTGGCAAAGGTTGTAAGGTCATCAGAAGGTTAGACAAGAATGATTGAGTAGGTGGTGGTGTAAAGATGGGTTGCATGGTATTCCTAGGACTCATGAAGGGTGAGGATGAGGATGGTGTTGATGATGATCCTTCAAGTGATCGCAGTTGATTTTGAAGAATCTTCTTTTTTGCTTCCTTTGAAGCAATCTATTGGGACGCCACAGAAAACTCTTTAACAGTAATGGCTATGATGTTCAACTCCTTTTCAAGCTTCTCAATTTTCTGTTGGACTTCCTGGATAAGGTCCTCAATTGTAGATAGATTTCTGTTGACAGTTTGGGACATTTCTTCTTGGCCCTTAAGAATTTTCTTCATGGTTTGGCTTTGGGCTACTGCATTTTCTGTCTGCCAATTCAATGTTGCTTCTGCGGGTGAAACATTTCTGTTTGTACCGTCAGTGTTTTTTACAGATGGGGTCTTTATTTTCCATTGATGCCTGACCCGTTGCTGAGGGTGCTCAAAGTCTTCTAATAGAGGAAATTTTTCTTTGTACTGATGGGATTCTGGATGGAACATAAAACACTCCACTGGTGGTGTTGGTGGGGGTTTATACGGAGGTTTGCAAGGTTGGGGTTTATTTAAAAGGGCTAGAGCTTTTTGGTAGTAAGGTTGGAGAGTAGGTGGTGGATGTCTAAGCCGTGGTGGTAGTTTCGTTCCCTAGTCATCAGGAGGAAGCAGGTCAGGAAGTTGCTTCTCTCGTGGATAGAGCACATAGTAGTCGAACTTTCCAGATGGATCACCAAGGAGGCCTACTTCTGGGTCTCCTGCCTCATATCTCTCTTAGAGGAGTTGTTGTGTGGACTTCTTGCCTTGGCGCTTTTTTGGGTAAAGTTTGCGCTCTGCTTCGAGTTCCAACTCAATTTCCATTGAATCCGCTTCACATTCATCACATGTGCAATCAACAACTTGATGTTTTTTCTGTTGAAACTAGAATAGCATCTGTGTCTCAAGAGAATTAACAGGTTGAAACATTAATTGGTCCATTGTTGGAAATGGAGAAGAGGGGGACGAAGACGAAGAAATCTGGTATTTTTCCAGAATGAACCGGGTTTCAATTGTACAGGGAAGAAAAAATGAACGGAACATCGAAATCCCGAAGCATCAAGTACCGGAGTCCTACAGGTGTCCCTTGTGGTGATGGGTACTTATCATTAAGCAACTACTAGCACTTCGGCATGAAGGAAAAAAACAAGTGGCATGGTAGAGAGAACAAGACTGCTTCTCAAAGTCCATTTGAATAACAGCTAAAAAAACTCTTTTCTTAATCAAGAATTTCCCCCACTTATACCATATCTTCCAATTATGACCAAACGTTTTTTTGACTCAAAAAATATAACAAGCAAGATTGATATTCGACTTCAATCAACATCCAGCTCAAAAAGGGAGAATATTCAGCTGGTTTCATATTGGTATACACCAACCATCTTAGTTGTTTCACTTCAGTTGTGATATTAGTCAAGCACGAGTTCTCAAGTTTCTCTTTTCTAAGAATGAGAGAGATAGAAAGCACACGCTAAAGACGTCTTAAAAAATTCATTAGCATCTCTAGAATGCTGGAAGGGAGCTCTAGGATCGTGTCCTGTCTTTTTTTATATGCATCAGACTTCATTTTGCTGAAGAGATGAGACTAAGGTTGTTCCACTACAGACTAAAATAACTGCTAGATTATGCCCTTCTCAAAATATTACTTACACAAAGAAAAACAGGGTGAGTGAACTACTCAAACAAGTTAGTTTCCCTTTACTTTAAGGGGGTGTTTGGTTAGAAATTAAGTAGTTGGAAGTAACCTCAACCATGGAAAACACTACGGTTTTCTTCTACTGTTGAGGGAAAGTACTGTTTGGTTATAAATGAAGTTAAATCTTGATTTTTGGGCTTTCCATGTCTGATTTTCCCAAGCAAGATTATAACTACAAGCAAAATCCGACCAAATTGGTCGGATTTTGTAAGGAAAATGAATTTTGCTTGCTCTCTCTCTCTCTCTCTCTCTTCTTGTTGTTGCTCTCTCTCTCTCCCTTTCCTTAGTTAATTTTCAACCAAACAGTAGAAGGAAAATACAAGTTAATTTCACTTCCAATTTACTTTTACTTCACTTCATTTCACTTCACTTCACTTCACACTTTCTATCATTTAACATCACTTCACTTCTTTCATTTAATTTCTAAACAAGCATGCCCTAAAGGATCAGTGTAAATCACTTTTGTGGAGTAGGTGAAAGGGCAATCTTCAATTTCAATTAGATAACTATTGATCTTTTGATGCCATTGATAAGTAGATCGAATGAGCTTCTACAATAGAAGTTTTTGGGTTTCATTGGACAAATAACAGATCAAACTTAACTTTTGATGGAATTAACGAGGACAATGTAGGAAGTGGCAATGTTTAGGAGTTGCTTAGCTCTCATTTTCTTTCCCTGTTGTACTTAAAAACCCCATTCCATTTCATTTTCCCATTAATCTTTGTGAGAAGGTGATGCGTACCAGTGTTGAGAGTATGCTCTGGATGCTGAATATGCTTCACCCACAATTCTCATGGTGCAAGGACACAGCAATATATACATAATTTTTCTCTTTTGTAAATATATAACTTTATGATTAACAATAATGATAACATCACATATTTGTAATAAGCAAATATTAATAGTCTCTTCAGATACATCAGATAATAAATAAATAAAGTAAATAGTAAGTACAGGCACTTGAAAAACTCAACCAACGTGCTAGTCTAAAACTCGTCGGGTTTTTCCTACTTCTCACTCAAGTAACATGTAACAGTATCAAATTTTCGTTTTCCTTCATAATTGCTCACTTTAGATAGCATACTAAACACCAAATAAACCTATATCAAACTACATTATAATAAGAGTTAGATTTCCACGCACCATGTGATTGACGATATGCGACCCCGAAGTGTTTCCCCGTGAGTTACAGAACCACTTACGACACGACGGCACATTACACCTAACAACACACGCCGGATTTTGAACCCCACAGTACCGACAAGCATGCTCCGTGAAATCACCCTTTCCATATTCATAATTCTCGTCATCACCGGTCTCCTCGAAGTTGAGACCACTCATTCCCGTCGCTAGGGCATCCACCGCAGCCTGGTTGCTACTACTGCCGGTGCCACCTCTAGCCTTCGAAGCACCAGGAGCAGCAGAGGCAGGTCCGGCATCAACCTGAAGATCAGCACTACGTTCGGAAGGGTCCGACACGGCATCAGGCGGAGTAGGCCAGACGGAGGACCTGATCGGCTGAGATAGCTCTCGAAATTCCGGATAATCGAAGTCGTCGCCCTGTGTGTTAAATTCAAGAAAGGTGTAGGCGTCGCCGCCTGTATCAGGTTGCGACGCCGCCTCGTAGAGGTTGTTAACAACCTTCTGAGCGGCCATGAATCTCAGCTGGTGATTGAATTAGGGCTAAGGTCAAGATTAGGGTTAGGGTTTTTCTTCTTCGTCAGGACGGGTAGTTGTGAAATTCGTTAGGTTTTCGGGTTAGGGTTTGGTGGGAAAATGATTTGAGAGGCGAACGGAGAAGCAGGGGAAGAAGAAAGAGGAGAGTGAGAGAGTTTTAAAGTTGCTGCATTTTATATATAAAGGGCGATTTGACGTCACGACCAAGGGGAAGAGTGAGGGAAAGAAGGAAATGCAGGACAATGAAGGGGCATGGAGTTTTCTAAACGCGGCTAAATCCGAAGGTTCATATTAACCGTCTGTCCCTCTTTTTCAGGGTAAAGTAGACGGAGGTGATGAGTAGTTCATTTATAGTTGGGGCCCTCAAGTGAAAGGGTTTTGTTTTTTTAATGTTTAATTGGAATCCGAAATGAATGCTCTGTCCAGGATTTGGTGTCCAAGACACCTATGGACGTCATATGAAATAAAATGGGTGAGAGTTAGATGAATTTTTAAAGGAAACGGATGTTCCGTCCAGGACACCAGGGACATCATATGGAATAAGATGAGTGGGTGATACATTTTTGAAATATGAAATATACATTGTAATTCATATGACATTCCCTGGTGTCTTGGACAGCATCCTAGACAAAGCATTCTTTCCTATTTTTAAATTCCCACTCATTTTATTCCATATCATTTCCCAGAGCAAATTTGACTTCTGATTTTTTTTACCCGAAATGTTATTACAAAATGAAAATAATAAAGGAAATGTTTATTTATCTATAAATAAAATTTGTATTAACACAATAAATCAATTGTGATATCATTGTTTCATTTATGTTTTAGTATAAAGTAAGTGTTTGTCAATATATATGTATTTTGTATCTCGTTTTAAAAATATACTCTTTCACATTTTCTTCACGCAATTTATTGTTATCCTTGTTTAACAAAATTATGAAAACAACTCCACAACAGTTCTTTATTTCCCATGCTTTTCATTGAAGCTCTTTATTCTATACTCTTATTGCCCGTAAAAAGTCCGATCCCTATTTTTATACGTTTATTGATTTTTCTTTGTCTTTAATCTCTTGTCAAGCCTTGTAAAACAACCTGGTGGATGTAATGATTATTAGCACTTCATTATTTCATCATCAAGTTTATCTAAATAATTTTCCTTGGTCTCTAGATTTTTAAATGAGTTCTTTATTAGTTACTTACTCTGCCCATTTCAAGTAAATTGGTTGATTCTTATTGTACATTTTGTTCTGTACTCATTTATCAATTTCTCTCTCTTTAATATATATATATATATATATACCATATTTTTATCTTTTTATGTTTCACCATCTAGTTCTTAGTCAATCAATTACACTCATAAACTCATTTTTAAAAAGAATGTATGAGATTAAAAATACTTTGAGAAAGATTAAGACATATAATTTATTAAGATTACATGGCATCCTAGTAGATTTTTAGAATTTCATGGGAGATGATGTATTATTTTGGTAAATTAACCTATCTAACAATTTCATTAAAATTATTAAATAACTAAGTAATAGGGTAAATTCATATGATGAACCTAGTTTCAATAAAAAAACATATTAAGAGTTACACCAATTACCATGGGTTCAAGCTAAAAAAACATGCAGTAAAATTTGTGATACAATAGTTAAGCATATTCAGTCCTATTCCCTTCAAAAATCATTTGGGAATCCCAAGGTCCTCCTAGGTATAAAGTTTTGTGTTGAGAGGTGGCACAAAAATGTGTTAATACAAGAGACATGCTATAACGAAGATGCAAAGGATGGCATCACCTCTCCCATGTTTGTCACCTACGCTACCAATATAGTGAAGCAACTAATCATATCTTCATCCATTGCCCTTATGCATCTGTTGTTTGGTGGCACTTCATCAAAATCTTTGGGGTTTCCTTTGTATTCCCTTGGGAGATCATGGACTTGCTCAATCAATGGTATATGGGTCAATTATCCAAAAGAGGCAAGAAGCTCTGACAATACTTGTCCATTGTCATTGTATGGTCCCTATGGGAAGAAAGAAACCGTCAAATCTTTTTAGATAAAAAAAAAATATCAGTGCACCAAGTGGTTGAGCTCGTATTCATCAGGATGGCTCATTGGGCATCGGAGGATATAAGCTTTAAAGGAGTATCTGTGGATAATCTCCTTCGTAATCTTCCATTAATGATTGAGTCCTCCTCTATTACACGCCAAATATTACAAAGTTGGTCTCCCCCAATGGGAAATGCCTCGAAGTTGAATTTTGATGGTTGCTCAATTGGTAATCTAGGTCCATCAGAAATTGGAGGGTCATTAATTGATGTTACAGGTCACTGCATATTTGCTTTTTCAAGCCCGGTGGATCAACGGGATTCTCTCAATGCGGAAGCCAAGGCACTTCTTTTTTGTCTAAGATTAATACATTTCAAAGGAGTTTCTGCTCATTCCATTGAAGTGGAAGGTGATTCAGTGTTGATGATTAGATGGATGCAGAATGTTAATGGTGGTCCATGGAGATTGTTTCACCTAATTAAGGAAATGGTTTTTTTAGCTTCTTCACTGAATATCTTATTCAAGTGGATTCCTATAAAGGCCAATGGTACTGCGGATGGGCTAGCTAAGAGAGGGGTTTAAAAAGATTACACCTTTGTGGGCTCTTTGGACGAGGAGATGGCATTGTAACCTGTTAGGTGTAGTGTTTTGTCTTGGGAGAGTCCCTCTTATGTCTTGTTTTTTGGATGTCCTTTTAGTGTTCTGATGGTGTTGGTTGAGTTTGTTCGGCTCTTTGTATTATCTTATCTTCTTTATTCATATTAATATCATCCATGTTATTCATCAAAAAATTATATACATGAAACTAGAATATTAGAAATGGACTAATGGTAAGGGATCGACAACTAATAATATTTTTCTAACTTAAATGACAAAGGAAAAAAGTTTTTATAAGATAGAAAAAATATCTCTACATGATCTTTATTTAGTTTAGATAAAGCATATGATGAATTTGTAAGAATAGTACGAGTTGAAAATGAATTATGTTGATCAAAACAAATGGTACGAGTTTATAAAAGCTAAAATATAAACAATAAATGTTAAAGTAAAGATTAATTTATAAGAATAAAAGTTGATTAACATATGTCTCACCATGTCAATTGTCCTGTTATACCTACTAATTGCGCAAAAATAATGCATGTTTACCTTAAAATAGTTTATCTATACTTATTCTTATTGGTAACGCATAGACCATGTATGGAAAACATTAGAAAATGCTTGCTAGAATTACACTAATTATTCCTATCATGATATGTTTATGAAATGTTTATCATGTTATTGTATGTTTATACTGTTATGCAT
Source organism: Platanus orientalis (assembly GCA_025762735.1). Classification (NCBI taxonomy): domain Eukaryota; kingdom Viridiplantae; phylum Streptophyta; class Magnoliopsida; order Proteales; family Platanaceae; genus Platanus; species Platanus orientalis. The sequence continues at coordinate 3,095 of JAOXJP010229597.1, read as the reverse complement.
ATCGCCATGCACATATAGTAGAAAAATGTCATATATAAATAGAATCATGCATATTGTCATGCGTAAATATCATAAGAATGTCATGTATAAACAAAATCATGTGTATTGTCATACATAGTTCCTACATGATGAACCATGATGATGAGTGTATAGATCATCTGATGACTATTAGATGTATGTATACTAGCACATACCTACACACTATAAATTGATACGTATTCTATATGAACATATACTCAGTATTGTTATATTGAAAGATTCGTGTTTTACCCATTCGGTTCTATAATAGGTTATGTGTACCTATTTACGAACCGTAGTTCTCACCCATCCATTTCATTTTTCAAGTGAGGTTTAGTGTAGGTACACCTCGTGGAGTGCCTAGAGGTTGGAAGACACGTGGTAAATGTTTTATCTTTTATTAGTTTTTAGTCTACTTTAGACTATACTTTTGTATTAAACTTTCAATTTTTGGGTTGTATTAAGTTCGGAACTATGTATTTAAGATTTAAAATCTCATGTTTTAATTGTAATGATGGATTGCTAGCTTTATAGATGATACACGTTTATGGTTTTATTTTATTGCACCTTTAAAATTATGGACAGTTGTGATGTTAGTGATAGATTTTTCTTATTCCATTGTCTATGTTATGTTACATCTACAGTTAAGGAAAAATGGTAAAATTTATAACAAATTATATATAGATCCAGTTTAGTAAGGATTTAAATTCACGCCTAAATAAAGTTATGAAATTTGGGATCGTTACAATTGGCATTAGAACCTAGGTTTATAGATTTTGTAAACTATATGAAGTAATATGGGATATGGAATATATGGAGCTTAGTGTTTGTCATTGGATATGTCAGTAGAAATTTTGAGGATTAACTGATAATTTATGTGTTGATATATATGAGTTATGAAGTTGTATGTTTTAGTCATAATGTAAACTTTGATGGTATGAGGTTCTAAGAGTTTGTTTGTTTGATTTGTTTAGGTAGTGATGCCGCTTAGAAGGAGTACTAGATCAACACCAGTTACACATCCGTTGGACATCGAAGACCTGATTGGTGCTTTTTAGGCGCAACCTAAAGGTGTGAATCTAGCGGATGCTTTTCAAGTGATCCGTAAGTTTTCTAAGGTAGTCTGTGAGCACGTGACGAATACGAGATAATCCCAATAGAGAAATCTTGGGCATGAGGGTCATGCCATCAAGCGGTTTTGTAGATCGAGACCACCTAGATTTTAGGGTGCTTCAAGCCCCATGGTCATGGAGGCATGGATCTTGTAGCTTGAGGAAACATTCAAAGTGATAAGTTGCGGCAATGAACAAAAGGTCTCATTTGCCTCCTCCATACTCAAAGGAGAGGCAAAACATTAGTGGAGGGCCACCAACGATGTCCTGCTTCTTAAGGAGAAAGAACCCATCACATGAGAGATCTTCTTTGAAGTTTTTTGTAGGAATTACTTTCCGGAAAGCATGAGGGATGAGAAAGAAGTTGAATTTGTTGAGCTAACCTAGGGGAGCATGACTATGTTCCAATACAAGGCGAGATTCATTGAGTTGGCCTGCTATGTGCCTCACATTACTTCTAATGATGAGAGAATGGACAAGAAATTTCAAGGTCTTTAACCCACAATCCGAACAAGGATGACTGCGGCAAAACTAAAGACATTCACAGGCATGATTGAAACAACAAGGATGGTTGAGCGAGATTGTGATGAACTATATAACAGTCGAGACCATCATAAACGTTTGCATCCTGTGGACCTCACATGAGGAATGACTATACTCAAATTGGTAATAAGAGGGCTTTCAAAGGAAGGGAGAAGAATGAGATCATTGACAGGATGACCGATCAAGGTGCTTGTCCTAGGTGTGGGAATAGGCATGTGGGTGATTGTCGCTTGTTAACTGGTGCGTGCTACAAATGTGGACAATGGAGACATATGATTCGTGATTTTCTAGCCCTTAAGAACAATCAAGCGACCAAGTCTATGGGTGGGAAGCCGATGACTAAGGGTCGCATTTTTACCCTTTTAGACCAAGATGTTGGGACATCTCAGTCTGAGCACACAAATATCATTTCTCTTATTCCATTTTATCTGTGTTAATGTTATCATTAATTATGTATATACCCCATTAGTGAGACCATGTCATTAGGAATGTGTTGGAATGACCTATATGGTTAGGATTAGGGAGTATTTGAGTTCCTGTTCCAAGATTAATACAGACTGAATTCAGGGACAAATTCATTTGCAATGAGGGGTGAATGTAACACTGTATTGTACTTAAAGGGTAAAATTATAATTTTATCCTCACAAGGATAAAATTATCATTTCACACGTTTTAGACAAACGATATAGTGGTTTAAGGACCCTTTAGACAGATTTAAAAGTACATAACCCAAGGTAGACCATAAATCTATTAGGTCATAAAGTTGTCTCAATAGCATATTTGGGATAATTTCATGGACACGCCTGTACCAATCCCGAGTGAATTACAGTACAAACAATATATCATTGGAAAGCTATAAGGCTATACTTTCCAACGCTTTAAATGTTTCATGAAACAGATTTTTCTAGAGGAAGTTATGACTGTTTTATCACAGGGTGTTTGAGTTGAAAATCCCTAACTCGTATATGATCAGTCGGGAAGATAGGGCATGTCCCTCGAGACATTCCTGTTGTTTTGATTATTTAAAAAACTTAATTTTTTGATTAATTTTCATAAAAATACATACCATGAACATTATTTCTCCCATGATCACCATATGAAATACCAGGATTTAATCAAGGAAGATTAAGAATAATGCCTCAAAGGCTAAATCGGACACAAGACAATGATCCGACCCGGTCTCCAAAGCATCCACACCTGCTCTAGAAATCTTTGTGCTTCTCCCACTTCCAGAAAAGTTATAGGACCCTATCTAAATGTGGGTAACTCTATATATTAAGTATTTGAGAAGCCAAAGTAACCCTAGGGGGTGTGGGATCCTTATGGGATTCTTATCCTTAGGCTGTGGGGCCTAGTATCCTTAATTAAGTCAAACTGCATTAAGGACACCCTATCTTTTGTTAATTACAAACTGGCACACCA
>JAOXJP010229596.1:0-10923 GCA_025762735.1 Platanus orientalis | reverse complement strand
CCACACCTCTGTTTCCCACAAAGTAAAATCTTGTTGTCTTTATATTCAAATCCACCGGTGACTAGAGGATCTGTCGTGATAGAAGTTGTTAAGTGAGGTAGGATTTATTATTCTCTACATCCTAAAATGATGATTTCTATTTTACTCGTTCCATCATCTATTCTCTACACTTTCACTTATCAAACTGTCAATCATTCTATTTTTAATTATGGTCGAATATGAGCCCTGTCTCGGTGTGCAAATGATTAGCTAGAACTTTGTTGGTTATTTCATGCTGAACTTTTGTTTTGATAGTAGATACACAAACCATGCTAAAATGTTCATTTTAGTATCCATTAGAAAAGCAGTTAGTGTAGTCATTTTGTTGCTATTCTCACAGCATTGATGAATTTAATAGCATTCTTCAACTCATTTTATGTCTAAATCAAACACAAAACAGAAGTTCACAAATAATGGTATTTTACTCATCTAAAAATTATTGGAGAATGAGGTGAGAAAATCTTGGGGGTGAGTTGCCTTAAATTTCCAAGAATCTTTCCTATTTTTCCGTCAATTAAAGTATGACAAAACTAACATGCACATTAGATAACGTTTCACTTCGTTCCTAATAATCTCTGTTTGTAGTAATTAGTTCTACCACTATACTGTCAATAACATTCTCAGTTGTGCTTGGATTTCAATTTTTTGGGATCTGGTTGTTGAAATGGTTGAAGCTCTATTTCTTAAAAACGGTAGTCTAACCCTATTTCTGTGGTGTTGAAGTTCTGTCCAGCAACCAGTAATTTTGGGTTTTGTCATTCTTTAATTTGTTCAGTCCATACTAAGTGTTATTTCCAATTAGTTGGAATCTGTGTTTAGAATCTTTAGATCCTTTATTGGGCCCCTAACCCAGGGATTTGAGGCCCTAGCTCATCTTGCATCAGTAATTCAAGTCATTTATCAGATTCCAGTTCAGTTTATGAACAACTAAAGAAAATCGAATGGACTACGTGATACAGATCTACCAGTGGGCCCAAGTATCGGCCTGTAGGCCCAAATAGCCCAGGAGTCCATGATTGGGTTTTCTCTATTAGGAAGCAAAAGATGTGATTAAGATATTTTTTTTATTAGATTGAATTTGTTTTAGTTTCCACAGAATTTTATTTGGTATAATTTCTATTTCTGTCTATGTAATTTTCTATTTAAACTTCCAAGTTAGAGGCATTGTATTCACTGTGAAGAATTACATCAATAAAGATTTCTCTTCTGAATTTCTTCTTGGTATAAGAGCAGGTCAAGCTTGCTTGATCATCCTCTTTCCTCTTAACCGTTCTCCAGTGGACAGCACCTCCCACTGGCCTTATCATCGCTCTCCAGGCCTTGATACTCTTTGGCATTGTTTCAATCGCTTAGCCTACTTCTAACTTAATCTAAAGTAAACAATTCTTGATAGGGATCAGTCACTTGGAGTCTATTGTCGAACATAGGAAGGGGCATAAACAATCAACCCTACTTTAATGTGAGTGTTGACCAAGTTGTGGGTCCTTCCTGGTAGCTTGACTGATTGTGAGAACTACATGGACTCCTCTTAAACCTCTTTTTCCTCAAAATTTTCTTTGGGGTTAGCTGTGAAGTCAAAGTTGATATCCAGCAAAGAGAAGGATAAAGCTGGATGTGTAATACATTATAACCAAAAATTTTAATTTCATTATTTATTAATGAATGAATGGCAATTATTTTCTAGTGTAATATCAGATTGAAGGTGTGATGCTTTCTACCCTAAGTCATTACTAGGTAGCATCTAGTATGACTCTAGTTGGTATCTTTTTGTTCCTCCTCTTCTTCTTCTTCAGTAAATATACAGCATACTTATTGCAGAATTTTCTATTATTCAGCCTAGATAAACCCTAATTTCATCGAGCCCTTATGCACCCTAGCTCCGTTCCTTAAACCTTAACCTTAGATCTTTATTTTTCATAAGAATTTTCATTATACCTCTTCATTTCAATTCCCTAAACCCCCTCAATTGCTATTTTTCTTTATTAGTTAAACCATAGTTGCAGGAAAGCTTGGTATAAGGTGAGAAGCTCACTTCTTGCGAAGCTTGTTTGGAAAGTTAGTTTCATTCCACTTCCCGAATGTGGGAAGCACAATGAAGCAAGTGAAATCTATTTATTGGAGAAACGAGTAGAAACATTTGGAGAATCGATTGGGAAGCGATCCAAGATGCAATATTTTATTTTATTTTATGTATATCATATGTTGTTAGCGTTGAATAAAAAATTATCTATGAGATTTATTAATGATTTTGTAGGAAAAAAGATTTAGTATTGAATTTTTTGTTTATCTTATTTTATTCCAATCCAATAAAAAAGATTCAAATCCGATGGTTTTTATATGAGGTCTTTTATAGTATGACCCTAAGATGTATGTTATCAACAAAAATTCTTATGTATGGTAAAAACAAAGGTATGGTTGGCTATACTAATGACAAATGTTTTCCATTTTGATTTATGTCATGATTCTTTGTTACTTAGATGGTATTGCTTTTAGTTTTTTTTTTGTACTTTCTTTAAGTTTATTCACTTTATTGTATTGGAGTTGAAATTATTGATTATAACTATTAGTTATTTACTTTATTATCATTTTTTGCTTCTCCCTTCCCAAGTTATTATTGAGTTTCTCTTCCTACTTCTAGCTTTCGCATTGCTTCCCCCTTTCGCTTCTCGCTCTGGTAACTATGGGTTAAACAAATTATCTACATACCCCAAAACTACCCTATATTATTACCATTTCTCTCACTTTATAAAATCAGATTCCTTATTTCTCAGCTTTCTCTCCTTAAACCCGATAAACTCAGTTGTATTCAGAAAACCAGCAACCCTTGATATTAAACCTTACTCCTAAACCTAAATCAGCAACCCACCATTAATTTTCTACATGTAAACCCTACTTTTGGACCCAATAGCAACCTTAACTCATATAAATAAACCTTAAACCTACCTTATTACCTGAGGAAGAGAAATCAAGGATCTTCTCCCTTCAGTTCTAATCAATTTTGGTATTAGAGTTTTGGGTCGAGATGACAACAAGAAGTAGTTGGCCTTTTCAAGGGAAATTGACTGATTTTAAAAAAGGAGGAGCTTCCTTTCAAGCTTGCGAAAAAGATCTAAAGGTAGAGATGCATCTGAAAAAGGATTTCAGACCTAGGCTCGAACTGCACCTAACCTTGATGACCTAGTTGTTGAGGATTTTGGAAAAGGTTATGTATAGCACTATGAAGGTGAACTTGGTTAACATTGGGTCAAATAAGGGAAAATAAGCTATTTTTCATAATAAGACATCTTTCAGGGCTGTTAGTGGTAGAGCTAGTGTTTCACAATCATCAGTAACTGATGTGTTACATAAAGTTCTAAAATGGGGCAGATTTGAGGACCATGACATCATGGGAGACATCACTAGGAAGGTATGTGTTGATGTTCTAGAATTTGATGGGAGGATTGATCCTTAATGGCTTGTTGATTGACTTATTAAATTAGAAGAATATTTTGATTGGTATAATATGATGGATGATCGAAGAATGAGGTCCACTAGCTAGGATGAAGTTGATTTGGCAAGCTAAATTTCGGTAAATCAACGACGAAAAGTTATTTTACAATTTGGGGCAGCAACTAATTACTCTTTGGGAGGAGATGGAGTTGCAATTGAAGGAGAAGTTTTTACTTGGACTTTGAGAATAAACCCTATAATAAGATGACTGCCTTTAAATAGGGTAATTTATAGACACATTAGAAGATGCAAAGCAACTCTTTCTTGTTTTAAGAATGTCTTGAGAGTTGATTTTTATAGGGAATTGAACACCATTCCATTTTATGATGTGAATGATGCCTTTTACATGGCTTTAAGGGTAGAGGAGAGCATAAGACAATAGCCTTTCAAGAGGTTTAAAGCTCAAGCTAAGGAGATATCTCAAGTTGAGCAGCTCAATAGGGAACACATCCAGAGTTGTGATGATGGGGGTGGGGCTGTGGATTGAGTGTTATAGTGAGAAAAGAAATAAGGTTTTTCTTCTCCTTTTTTTAAAAGAGAAGGAATCAGAGTGAGAAAAGGGATTTGATTGATCTAATAAAATGAAATGACTTTAAGAAATAACAACTTACGATATTAAGTAATACTACAGCTTCAGTTTGTTTTATTTTAGTTATAAAGGTAATATACAAACAAACCTAAGCAAAGTAGCACACCATAAGCCAGCTTAGTCATGGCTCATTGGCAGTCACTGAGGAGTAAACATAGGACTAGATCATGAGTGGAGCGTTTGTATGGGGAGGATCATCCCTGTGTATTCTATAGCAACTTTACCTGCTTGCCAAACAAAAGAGTGTTGGTTGTTTAATGTTAAGAGTTAATTGTAGGATGATGTAGTGTCCAGTGCACCAAATAGTCCTAAAATCCATAGAGATTATGGTTTGCACTGGGAAAATTAAAATTTTCAAAAAATGGTTGGAATGCTCAGGTATAAAATGGTATTATAAAAGACCCTTGTTCTCAGACTTGCTAATTTACTTAATTTTATGTAGGATAAGAGAGTTTATCAATTAACACATGTTTAATGCTGACTCTGTGTGTGTGTGTGTGAGACAAATCCTTCTCTTCTTTGTCACTTCTTCCTTACCTTGTCTATTGAATTTCCAAGTATTAATTACATATATGTTTGTTCACTTGTGTACAAAGAAGTATTAATTACTTAAGTGAGTCATTGTGTTGGATGACAAGAAAATTTTATGTGGTTGTGGAATAGAGTTCCTTGGGTACAAAGAAATCCTTTTACACCCATTAAAGGCCATGGTTATGGAGGTTTACATATTATTGTGAGCTTTTTACTGGGCACTGATAAAACAACATTGATAAAAGTTTCTTTGACTCTTCTCAGCTTCACTTTGAGGATCCTATATGTAGAGACTTGCAGTAGGACTAGAGAATTATATTCATGACTGAATGAGCAATACCAAAGTCTATCACAAAATGATCAGTGATCTAGAATAGCTTCTTGAACTGGTAGGACTGTTTCTTTTTCCAGGTGCTGGCACATATTTGAGTTAGTTTTAGACATGGATGAAAAGTAGTGTTATGTTGTCTAACTCCTCAAATACATTTTGAATATTACCTTGCAAGTAATGAATCTGATTGGTGATGTCAGAGGAAAAGTAGTAGTTATGGTGGATGACATGATTAACACTGCTGGTGAATCAAGTGCCAAGAAATTCATTTGGCCTTATATATGAGGATTTGACAATTGCATCACAAAATGCTGCTAATGTTGCTTGATATAGTAGTGAACTTGATTGTTAAAAAATCATAATTTTATCACTTTGTTATTACTGTTAATGCTCCAATACAGGTTTGATGCAGGATGATTAGGGAATTAACCACCTGCAGGGAATGGGCCCAAGGAATACTTAAAGATGAGGTTCAAACAACTCAACATAGCCTAAATTAATAAACTCAGTTCTGAAAAATTCTGGCAGTAAACTAACTTAAATGAGAACTTCACTATTACTTAACTAATCAGGCTAAAATTCGATAGAAGTATAGGTTTATATCTCAAGATTGATCCTTCCAAAAATCAAGTAAAACATAAAATTAGAAATATATGAACTAAGCAAAGCAAAACTCTGATCCAGTGCCACAGATTGGTTATAAACAGCCTAGAAATCTGGGATTAGAACTCAAAACAACTAGGAGAATATAAAGTATGATTCCAATAGATTGTAGGAGATGAAAACCCAAGAAAAGTGAAACGTGAGCTGAAACTCAATAAAGTAATGTATGTAACTCAGAAACCAATCCAGAATAATGGATAAACCTTAACAGAATTAAGAGTAAGAAATTGAATAGCTCTTATTTGACCAGTAGCAGGAGTGAAATCAAACACTATTGCTATCGGCCAGGCCAGCCTTGTAAAATTCCCAAAAACATCATGGCATTCAGCCTTATTACAATATCCACCCATATTTGATTAATACATAAACTACCCTCAAACCTTGTACCATGGGAATTACTCCCACACGTCAAGGGGATCATATGGGGTCCAAACCCTAGCCAACCTCTCTTCTTTGGATCCTTAGTTTCATTATCATCTTCATCAGATTCAACATATGCATCAAGGTTTCATTTTCATTATGTTATGTAGAGATGAATAATTAAGTGTGTCACCTTTTGAAGTATAATAATTTGTGCATCTCCTAACACCTTAAGGTGTTGGGAGAGTTGGTTATTTCACTATCAACATGGTATCAAAGCAAGTTTGGTCACAAGTTCGAATCCCAATGAACGTTTTTTCTTAGATGAAGTGTTGTGCATGTGTGTATGCATTCTGTGGACTCGTGCCTAGCTCCCCAAGTATTTTCGTAGGAGAGAACAATGTTCCCCTTGAGGGGTGGGGGTGTTGAAATATATTAATTTGTGTATTCCGTTACGTCTTAAGGTTTTGGGAGAGTAAACTAAAATAGTAAACTAACTCAATAAAGACTCCATTATGTGTCACAAAGATATTCCTCCATATGTCTTCTCGTGCAGACCCCACCAAGAGGCATATGGGCCTCACGTGTTCTTCCATGTCCCCATCACCAGATACATTGTGAGAAAAGACAATGCAACATGATGTGATCTCTTGATTCACTAGCCGACATGCAAAGAAAACATCATGTAAGGATGCCTCTTTTAGAGGAGATCCATGGTGTTCATCTTGCTAAGAGAACTAATCCGAAGAAGCGCTTACACTCGCAAGGGGACAAGCCATTCCAAATAAATTTAGATGGAAAAGAAGGGATGCCAAAGGAGATGGAGAGATGAGGAATTGGAAGAGAGATTTTAAAGAATAAGACCCAGAAGGATCTAATGACATTATATGTTATCCCAACTGTTTGTTGTTGGTGGTGGTGGTGGTGGTGTATGTTATGTCGGATTAGTAAGGGTCTTAGAGGGGATGACATTTATTTTATGTGTCCATGTAATGAGGCCAATAGTGCCAAATTTTTTGTTGTCTTTTTTTTTTTTTTTTTTTTAGAGTAATCCCATTTTTAATGTTTAGCCCATTTTTTCCAATGTCAAAACTTTCCATTTTGGCTTGATTTTGGTGTCATTAGTAAGCTTGTGGCTTTAGGAGACATACAAATACACCAACAAAATGAAAATCATCATTCAAAAAAGTGATTTTCACTTTTTTGAGCGAATGTGTATGTCTTTTGAAGCCACAAGAATACTTGTGTCTAGCTACAAACCAACTGCCAAAACATCTTGATCCATCATCCTTTTAAGTGACCTAGGGAGCATGCACATGTATTCCAAGAGAAGTAAAAATCACTCTTTGGACAAGTGATATTCACTTTTTTCTGGATACATGTACACCGTAGGCCATTGTAGGATGGTCTTGCAGGCAGGAGGGGATCTTAAAGGGTCCTAGGGGGATGGAAGTACATGTCTATTGGAAAGTGTCTTGAATTTACACAGTAGTTACCATGTTGCAATCTGCAATCCGTCAGCCAAAAAACCCGTTTTAGAAGGTTGGTGATTTGGGACTTTTAAACCTACTTTTGAAAGTAGGGTTTTTTTTATGTGTGTACGCCTCCTATATATGGAGTGTTTTGTGGACTTTGTGAAAGTGGAAGGTTGCGGCAGTTTTTGGGATTTCTCAAGACTTCTTTGTGAGAGAAGCAAGAACGTATTTCATTGGAAGAGTTCACAAGGTTTTGCCTTTGGGTTTGGGAACTCGTCGTTGTATGTTTTGTAATCTCTTGTTCTCCGTTTTACTGAAAGTTCTTGCTTGTATCTTTGCCCATGGATGTAGGTAGGTTTGCCAAACCACGTTAAATATTGTCTTATGTAATTGTTTTTTGCCGTTAATTGCGTTCTCACATTGTTTCACGTGCATCACATGCATGAATCCAATCCATGTTTTGTTCTATTGTGTTGTTTTGTTACAATAATGTCTAAGCAAACTTCACCTTCCATCCAACTATTGCCTTCCATCCAACTATTGCTAGAGAATGGAGATGCAAACCCAAATATCATAAAATAAAAAAAATAAAAAAATTGGAATAAATCTATGCAAGCTTTTATGATTTTTTTTTTCACCTCACAGGCCTCGTCTCTCAATTGACCTTCTAGAAAGTTAATATTTTAGGCATCCCCCAAGAGAATAAGCCTCTTAACTCTCATGGTGAGCTATTTGGATGTCCCAAAATGCTACATAGCTTTTTCACAATCTGAGTAGTTGGAAGAATTGAATTTCTCCATTTGGGCTATCACCATGTTGCATTTATCATCCCTTGCAAAGGGCCTCTATTCCTGCTAAGTCTTGATATCCTATCAAGACTCCATCAAATTTGACTTTGATACACTCCTCTAAAGAAGGGCACCAAACGCTAGGCCTTGCCATCCTTATTTAGGTGCAATGATAAAATTCTACTCAGTTACATAATAGAACCCGGCTTAAAAACTAGTTTATTGAACTCAAGTAGATAAAAATTGCTTGCGATCCAATTTGTATGTACATAACCGAGTTATCATCTATATGCTAGTGGAATCTTCATGGGAAACCTCAAGATCTCCATGCATATAGTCAAATAAAAGACCAATAGCCTTGACTCGTACTTTGCATTTAATTAATACGATATGAATGAAATTGATTCAATAAGAACCAAAAAGAGCTTTGTGCCTATAGTGGAGATTGTTCCACCCATCAATGAGCCAATGGTACATCTTCATAAATGCGCTTATGACTTTTATTTACGCTATGGAATAAATTGATTTGATTAAAATAAAAATTCAAATTAAGAAATCATCCATTATGTCGTGTTTATGTTTGTTTAGTTGTTCTATCTGTTGATATATTTCAAAATTTATGGCACCTAGATGGTCCGTTTCTGAAATGGAAATAGAGTAGGGAATGGCGACTAACTACTCCCACCTTTCATATCCATAGAGTCCGGTGGGAGTGGATTAGGGTTTTGCACGTTTCTCACACCCTATATCTCCCTCTATAAATAAGGTCTGAATGAACGAATTGTAGGTGGTTTTTGAAACTAGGGTTTTCTCTAAGGAAAAAGAGGAAGAAGAAAGAGGTTTTGTGGTTGTTGTTGTGTGTGTTTTCCAGAGACTCTCTCTGATGAAGAAGAAGGAGAAAATGTCAGCACTTCATCTTCTTTATCTTTCTTTCCTTCTCTCTTTATTTTTTGCATATCTAGTTCTTGAACTCGGTTTTCTTTATTGAGAAAATCACAACCTTGAGTTCTTGAAACCAAGACTCTTTTGAATATGCACCCTCTATTGAGAGAGATTGCTTGTAGAGATGGCAATTCATGTTTGGCAGATCGGGTTCATGTCGTGTCAAGATTAGGGTATATGACTATATGGCTCAACTTGAACCCAACCCATTTATTAATCATGTTAAATTGGGTCGACCCTCTTTGACCCGAAATCCATTTACAGTCAACCCTACCCATTTACAGTCAACCCTAACCTGCTTATTTCGTGTTGGGTTTATGTCGGGTTTTCGGTTTATGTGGTAATTCATGCTGCTGGATCAGATTCATGTCATCTTAAGTTAAGGCTATATGACTATATGGCTCAAGCCCTACCTTGACCCATTTATTAATCATGTCAAAGAGGGTTAACCTGCTTTGACCCAAAACCCATTTATAGTCAACACTAACCTGGTTGTTTTGTGTCAGGTTCACAGGTTGTGTCAAACATTGCCACCCCTAATTGCTTGATTCAAATGAGTAGCATCCTCTTGAGATCCGAAATACTACTTGAGATAAATCACCTTGATCTTTTAAGTGATCTTTGTTTGAAAAAACTTATTCACAACATGGTTATGTTACTGGATTTTCTACAAAATTGAACCCTGAGACTTGCGGGCTTTAAGAACAAATCGAGGCTTCATTCATCTTTGTTAGATAGTATAAATTTGTAGAGAGACAAGGGTTTTATCCAAGCTAAATTGTATCACGGAGGTAGCTTGGCTGCAATCCCTTGCATGATTATTAGGAGGCCTCAACTATCTTCAAGAAACGTGATAACGAAACCTTGTATGCTTGGATGAATTGGATAACATAATTCTGAAACTGAGGAAGATAAAGAATCTTAAAAAATCAAAAATATCAACTTGGAGCTTGACCCTCGACTAGACTCATCTGTCGCAACTGAACATGTTGATTGCGATTAACTAATGTATTGGATTGGAAGAGGGGATCTACAAAAAAATTAGGTTTTAGTGGCGGTCATCAACAACTTACACTAATTATCTCTTTAGTGGCGGTTATAATACAACTGCTGCAAATAATACAATTAGTGGCGGTTTGTATAAGACACCACCATTATATGTTTAAGGCGCAAAATGTTTTACGCACCCATTCACACCTTTCGGGGCAGATAATTGGTGGGGCGTATTATCTGTGGCGGATTTATTAAACTGCCATTAATAGTCTAACTATTTGTGGCAATTTTATCATAACTACCAATAATAGCTGTATAATATCCCCAACGGTGCTTATGGAATCGCCACTAATAGTTACATACCATTATGGGTGTTTTGGTAATATCCTTGGTGGTTCTTATGGAATCGCCGGTGGTAAAACTGTATAAGGGCGTTTTGGTAAGAAATCGCCAAAAAAAGACTGTATTTGAGGTGCCATTAGCGAAACCGCCTCAAAACCCACAGTATTAATTTCATTCCTGCATGTCTTTGATTTCTCGCCCTTCAATCTCGTAGACGGTTACCATCTCCAAATTTTTTCACAATCCCGCTCGTCTCAGCTAGTTTCTACAAACGAAAGTGGAGAAGAAAGGGATTTTGATCAAATACGAATGCTAAGGATTTCCTACAGGTAGCCATCAGCTCTTCCTCTTCTATATATATAGATATATCTATATATATCT
>JAOXJP010229595.1:0-24911 GCA_025762735.1 Platanus orientalis | reverse complement strand
GAAAGGGGGCTAGTGTCCCCCATACCCCCCGTTAACACAAAATGGTTTTTTGAACTTGGTGCGTCTTTTAAATGGGGAACAATTGTTCATTTTAACACTTTTTTTTTTTTTTTTTTTTTTTTTACGGTTTTAACCCTATAAACTTCATTTTTATGGATGCCTATTTTTCATTTGAAAACCTTTTTTCACACTAGGGTTGAACCAAATTCAAAAACAACCTATGGTGTGGGGACAGGGGGTAGTAGATCTGTCTTCTAACGAAAACACAGACGGTAAGATTTGGAAAATGAAAAAAGTTTCCTCTGTACATTTACCGCCATTCTGTCTTCTAACGAAAACAAAGACGTTAAGATTTCGAACTCTTTAATTATGTTAGTTTGAAGTCAGTAATATGAAATCCCTCCCTGAGGGCCCACCAAATGCTGGGTGACTTCCGTTTGATGGTGATGGATGGGGTGGTTGTGGCTTGTAAGTCACCTGTTATTGTTTGGTGTTAAGAGCCGACCACATCGTATTTCTTCCACTGCCATCCTTCTTGCTTCCAAGAACCCTGCCAAGGCAACTGAAATTCAAATATTACGGTATGCGAAAACACTAGTTTTGGAAGTTGTATACAATCTAAATAGAAGGACACGAAAAGGAAAACAGCAAACCCCATACTACACAAACAATTTATGTGGTTCAGCTTGAAGCTTACCTTTGTGGGCGAAAGCGGTAACAAAAAATTTCACTATCAACAAAGAAGTCACAGTCCATATATATATATATACCTTATGAAAATGAGAGGATCTGGTACATCCAATTTGCCTGTCCCCGTGTCCCCACAGACAAGGGTGGGGTGTATAGGGTTTTAATTGTAAAAAATGTTTTCAAATGAAAAATAGGTATCCATAAAAATGAGGTGTATAGGATTAAAACTGTAAAAAAGTGTTCAAATGAACAATTGTTCCCTGTTTAAAGGACACACTAAATTCAAAAAACCATTTTGTGTGTTAACCTATGATGTGGGGGTGGTGGGATAGTAGATCCTCCCTCCCACGGAATAAAAAAAAAAAAAAAAAAAAAACCTATTCAACACGCAAGTTGGGCTGCTTTGCTCACCGTTACTGGTATCTCACACCTGTATATTGCATCCAGGGTTGAATTCAGACACCCAGATTGTAGGATGAGACTTAACTGAGTTCAGGCTATGTTAGGTTAGGCCCAAACTAAGTATGAGCTTACCAAATTTGATCCAATTTACACTATTCTAAAAAGCAATCAGTTTTGGCCTAGCTAGGGTTTGGGTCCACAATAGTTAGACTGGTCTAGGATTGAGCTGGCTTAACTACGACCACGGCATGGGCTGAACTTAAAACCCTAGCCTCATCACACTGAGAGAAGCTTATTTAGAAAACATCAGCTTTGTAGATCTAGGCTTTAAGTCACTTATTTGCTTTATGGATGTGAAAGGCTCGTTTGGACTGCAGAGGGCTTTTGAACTGTATACAATCCTCAAGAAGCCAAGGACAGGTAGAGTTATCATAAAAACACAAAAGTTGCGTTTGGCAGCCACCTGTAATATAATTATTTTACTTGAGTTTTTTAAGGCTTTCATAGTCACAATGGGATAAATTGTAATGAACTCATTCAGATATTTATTGATTTGTGCTTGATAACATTACTCATTTCATTTTATAGAAAAACTTAAAGATGACTTATTTTCTAATTGTAATTAACAAATCAGTAAAAATTTGAATGAATTCTTTACAAGGCATCACTTCATGGCTACAAATGTTTTAAAAAACTCAAATGAAATGATTACAGTACAAATGGCTGCCAAACAAGTTAATATTGTTTTAAAAATGGAACCTGGATTTGTTGAAATTCGACAGCAACTCACTGAAATAATTAATTAAATCATGCCATGTATATAACTGATTACAAAATAAAAAAATAAAAAAGGCTTTCCTAAACTGATCCAATAACCTCTCATAACATAAGTTTTTAAAACTATTTATTTTATACACATGGCATGATTTAAATAAGTGTTTCAGCATCTTGCTGAAATTTGAATGTCAATAAATCCAAACTCTTAATATAGTGTACTATTTTTCATATAAAAGAAAAAAATAAAAAAGAAGGCAGCCAACCATTATTGAAAGTGTTGTGACTTGCCTTAAATAAAATGAATTTCTAATTTGGGTAAGCAAATAGAAAAAGAAAGGGAGAAAATCCTCTGCACCCGGAAGATGGTGTGCCTCCACGGGGGGTGGGGTTTGGAGGTCCATGAAAAAAGTGTGTGGGCCCACATCCCCTTGAGGGGTTGCACCGTCCTCCCGTTGCAGAGGATCTGCCCTATTGGTTATAACTTAGTGATAACTACTAGTTAGGTTTTCTAAGTGAGCTGCTTTGATTTTTTAGTTTCTTTCGGCTAAGTGAACTCTCACTTTTCAGATGCATGGGAGGACGATGCGGACTCAGACCATGCATTAGTTATGGGAATCTCTGCATTGGCCCTGTACACCGTTTTCCTGTTCATTTCAATTTTATGACGGATGTTCTCTTTTTTCTTCATGATATCAGCCATTAAAGTTTTAGTTTTTTAAACAAAAGTGCCAAGAAAATAGGGTTCTCTTTTGCCATGTAGGAAAAGTTCTTTCAATTTTTATATTACATGAGTTGATTGTACTGTCACGTGATGACCATAAACACTTTTCCACATGATCCTTTTGAGTAGCTGTGCTTTTGTAGTTGCCAATAGGGCTGTCAATGAGCCAAGCTAGCTCGGCTTGTCTCGGAGCTTGGCTCATTAAGATCCAAGTCTGAGCCTTGTTTTAAGCTTGGTGAGCCAAACCTGAGTTTTGATTTAAGCTTGTTTATCAAGTGAGCCTGAACCGGGCTTTACTAAGCTCATTCTGCTAAAAGCTCAGCTTGTAAAAGCTTGGTTTTGTTAATATTTTTGTAATAATAATATATATAATGACAATAGTGATATTCAAATAAAACAAATTAACCTAATGAGCCATTAGGATGTTGAGTTTTTATTTTTCTGGCGAGCCAAGCCAGAGCCTACCTTTATGAGCCCAAGATCGGTAACTCTTTGGATTGTCACAAGCTAGAGCCGAGTCAAGCTAGGCAAAGCTCGACTCGTTGACACCCGTAGTTGTCAACATGTGAAGTCCTTTTGATCTACTAAGCTAGAGATTCGTCTACAGTTCGAATTTCTTTATCGTCACAAACTATCGTATCCATATGAGTTGTTTATTTATTTATTTTTGTCACCTATGAGATTTGAAAAAGATGATATGGGTAAATGTAGTATATCTGTTTTAAAATAGATCAGCAAATAGAAAGTCAATGTGGATAAATATGTCATGATAGCTCGATGATCTCTTTCCTGTCAATGATAAGTATTGATTATCTCTAAACCAAATGTGAGTTTTTTTTTTTTTTATAATTTCCTCCCATCATGATTGAAGCTTAGCTCAGATGTAGCATTTGAGTGTGAAGTATGTCTAACCAAAATACCCAAAATACAGTGGCTCTTCCTGGAATGGAGGTGATCCAGCCACTGTTGAATTGTTGCCTTTAAATTATAAAAAAGGATTTATATTGGTGTAATCTAATCCATTATCGGGATAAATCCTAAATTTGCCGGATCATTCTTGTTTTTGGAATGCAAAAAAGTGCTTCATTTAGTTTGTTCTTATGAAATCTAAAAGAGAAAGAAAAATGATAAAAATACTTATGTGAGTAAATCATTACTAAATAAAGTCCACTCCAATTTACGATAAAATTAAAAAAAAATAAAAGTAAAAGGTCTAGAGAACTAGAATGAAATATGATCAACCAACATTTATCCAATTTAAAAAAGAGTTAGAAGAAATGGTTTGATCCTTTTATTTCTCAAACCGTGAGATCTATGAATCGTGATCCTGTGGTTCTTATGCCTGTTATGTTCCTTAGATTATTTGCAAGTAGTATTCAGCTAAATGTTGGGATATGTAGAGGAAAAATTCTTCTCTCTATTGGATTCTAAAAACAATACTATTACAAACTTCAGCTGGATCAAAACCATGCTTTTTGTTGCGTAGGCTAGTTCATGACTGTAGAGGAGTTCGTACTGTAAACAATCCTCTCTCACTAAGCTATCACATTGAAGTTTCGGGGTCTCTCTCTCTCTCTCTCTCGTAAAAACCAAACATTCATTATCTACCTATTAGAGGTTGTGATAAGTGTATCCAAGAATCAAGATAGATGACACAGCATGGCCTCCGTCCCAAAGGGAGAGGTCCGGGTTCCAACCCTCATTGGCACCAACTCTGCAATGGATTGTGTCCCCACCAATGCTATTTCGGAGTTGCCGATGCAGCAGCGGGCTCAATGGTCCTACCAAAAAATGTTGGAAACAGTTTTGAAAAATACACCCAGATTTCTGTGTAAAATCTGATTTTGTGGTTATGTTTGAGCTAAAATAAAAGTGGGACCCAGATGTCATTTAAGATGGGTCTATTTGAGTTTATGTTCACCTCAATGAGGAATACAATTTCATATGATTGGATGCTCAAAACCATCAATGGGTGAATGAAAAATTATCTCCAAAAGTGCCTAGTTGATCACTGGTAAAACTAGTAAAAGTGTGAAATTTGAATAGTCCCACATGAATTAGCTCAGAAATTTATGTGTGTTCATATACACTAATGGTGAACAAAAGTTTGGGCCCCAAGGGGTACCGCTGTTTTGTGGATGGGGAGGACCTAGTCAACATGGGCCGGGCCTATATTTAACACATACACAAGTGCACCGAACCGAACCGGATTGGGTCAATAAGAAAAATAAATAAATATCATTTTTATTTATAATTTTCTTTTTTGCATTCTCTCAAAATCGGTTACACATGCTAGAAACATGTTACTTTAAAAATGTTTTATCAGTTTTGCCATTGTGGGGGTGTGACTATTTGAATAGGTTTTACAACTATTCCATTTGGAAACTATTGAACTGAATAGGTGTCTCTTAAATCATTCCCTTTCACACATGTCATTTCCATACGGATGTGTAGGTGGCTATTTAAATGACACCTCTTGACATATGTCCATTTAGAATGGACATGTAGGTGCCTCTTAAATCATTCCCTTTCACACATGTCATTTCCGTATGAATATGTAGGTGGCTATTAGATTGTAGCTATTGGTCATTGGTGACTGTACGGAATCAAAGGTTGTGTCCCTACACTTGTTCTCAACAAACACCAAAAATTCTATAAATAAGAGGTCCCTCATGCATTTCATTAATTCAAAATTTTCGGTTTTAAGGGTTTAGTGTCTCATAATGCATTAGTGTTATTGTTAGTGTGTGAGAGAAATTACAGCACGAGTTGGTTCGCCAGACATACAGATCGTAGTGATATCTCTGTATGCACAGATCATTGTATCATGGGAGATAGACGTCCGACTTAATCATTAGCACTAAGTGCAAGGGACGAATCTGTCTTAAGGACATAGTGTCTAACACTAGCCTTGATCTACTTAAGTGAAGTTTTATCATCTGAATCAAGTAAGTATTCCATTGATTTAAGTGATTTTCGTACTTTATAGTGTAGTACACATGTATGTAGAATACTGAATAACAATACCGAATTAACAAAAAATGCATGTCCTCCTCACAAGTTAGAAGAAAAAAAAAGCACATAAAAATGGTATAGAAATTTTAAGGACAAATGTATCAGTTATCACAGTGGAAAATCATATTACGCTAACGAGGGTGATGGAATCTTTGTAGTGTGTGGTTCATGCATATGCTGTAACAGGTCTATTGCGTAGGTGATACCTTAACCCCAATGGTAGCTAACAATTACTAGGACTGTCAATCAGACCAGGCTAAGGCCATCCCGAGCTGAGACCGAACTACAATACATGGGATTGAACTTGGCCATGATCCAAATTCAGCCTGATGTAGTTAGCTCGAACTCTAACCATTATAAAACGATGAGCTTTGGGCTCAGTTTGGGCTTCCTGGACTTACACCTCAGTTACTCTAAATATTGATACAATACTAAGGGCTGTCAATGAGGGCTCGGCTCATCGTGAACCAAGCCTGAGCTTCCAGTTAAGCTTGTTTAGCTAAGTAAGCTAGGCTTGGCTTGTTAAAAGTTCGCTCGTGTCTTATATATTTATGATAGGCTTGGATTATGTGAGAATGAATCTTATGAGAACCATGAAAACAGCAGTAGAGGGGTTGACGCATCAGTATCGAAAAGTGATTTGCACTTTTTGGGGGGCAGTTATCACTTTTTGGTGCTGATGTGTCTGTACCCTGATGCCGTTTTCACAGTTCTCACAAGATTCATTCTCACCTAATTTTTAGTGTCCACCACCTTGTTAGGGGGTGGGCACATCAGGGCTGATAAGTGATTTCACTTTTTGGGAGGCACATATCACTTGTGGGCTGATGTGCCCGCCCGTGGCTGGCGCGGAGAGGAACGTTAGATAAGAAGAGCGGATACAATCCACCCTCTCCCATCTGTGTTGATATCAATAACAATATTATCTTAACTTTTTGCCCCTTTTCAATTAAAAAAATAAAATTCTGTTTTACTAAAAATAAATAAACAATAAAAGAAAACCTTTTAAGTCAAACCTTCGAAGAGAAGTCATTCATGCACTTCTTTTAACGATGCATACTTTTTTTAAATCATGCCGATCGCATTAGAAAAAAGAAGTCAAAACAATCACTGCAAATATATTAGTCAAATACATGAGTAAACAAAAGTTAATTAGTCCACTATGGAAGCAGAAAAAGCATTATTGGTACACTGTCTAATATTTATTATAATTGAATTTCGCTTGATCCAAAAGAGGGGCATCTGAAGATGAAGATGCAGGAACATCACCAACAAGCCTCCACCAAATGGGTTCAACAGTCCCATGCTTAGCTATTGATTACAAGAAGATGCTTCTTCTAAGGCATTGATAACAAGCTGGGTGTCTCCTTCCACCCTAGGATGCTTGATTCTCAACCTGATGGCAAGGGGGGCTCCATTTTACCAAGACGGCTCATTTTCATCTCTAACGTAAAGTGATATGTAAGGTGGTAGATAGGGGTGTGCATGTGCCGGGCTCCAGCCAGACCAAGGTAAGTCCGGGGCTCGGTCCACTATAGTAATTTTGGATTCGGGCCGGGTTCAGGTCAGCCCACAACCCATTAATTAAAAAAAAAAAAACACAATCTTTAATATCTCTTTTTCAATACTTATTTTTTCATTTCAACTCTTTTGTACACGTTTTTAACCCTCAACACACTCGTGCCAACTTGTTATTTACCATCTATACTAAAGATAGATTTTTTTTATCATAGAACATTTTTCACACACACACACACATATATATAATTCGGGTTTCGGGTCAGGCCTCGGATTGGGTTGAGATAAGTCCGGACCCGATTTTAATAACGTTTGGACCTTCAACTTGGGCCCGGATCCTAATCGGACCTAGCTTAAACCGAACCTTTTGGATCAAATTTCAAACTGGGTCAGGCCAGACTCAAGCTGGCTGAACCCATGCTCAACCTTAGTGGTAGATATCATTGCTATTATAATAAACAAAATTAGACATATTGACGAATTTGTAAGATTCCTGTATCATCATGTGCGCTTATTTGACTAATGGAGTCCATAAATACTTACCTTTCCTAACAAAAAGGACTTTATGAAAGTTTGGGCCGCACTTGTCAGTAGCATTTAATGTAACATTTAATAAACATTGAAAGGATGCTGCCAGTTTTGCCTTTTTCTTTGACTTTCGTGATATATGTTAGCGGGGTTTGATTCATCTCCGATGTATTTTTTTTCGTAAATAACTGAAATTTATATTAAATCTGCGGGCTTTCTTTTTTCTTTCTCTATCACAGACCAAAGTGATTTTCTGACAAAGAGTGTTTAGGTAAATACACAAATCAAGGTAAGAACTAAGGGCGTCACTTAGCCAAGTTTTTAGCTAATTGAGCTTCATGCCTGTCCAATAAATGAGCTCAAATCCAAGCTCAAGTTTGGCTCGTTGAACCTAAAACAAGACTCAAGTTTGGCTCATTGAACTTAAAACATGGCGAGCCGTAGTAATAACTATTTGGTAAAAATAAGTATAATGTATTTGTCAAAATACCCTTTGCCAAGCATTGTGTCATGAGCTAGGTAGTTATAGATTTCATCTCTTTCCATTCAGACCAGAGATTATTCGAACATTGTGTTAGGGGTGCACTATGGATCCACACACCCAATGTTTTTACTTAAATAGCCCTTAGATGCTTTATACCACCCCAGTATTTGTTATCAACATAGAAAGGTTGTTTCATGCATTAGAAGTTATTGTTTTTGGCAATTGCTATTTTCATTCTTCTTTTCGTGTCAAGATTTCGTTTGAAAAACTTGATGCTCATCAAGGTAGGTCTTTAGGTTGGTAATGGTTATTTCCTTTATATTTTATTCATCCTATGGAATGACCGTTTTATAATCTCTAGTCTGAAAGGAAAGATACCACAACAACAACTATTCAGCATGTGACACATACTTATTTAATGTGTATTTACTATAACACCTTCCTTTGACATACGTATATTTATTGAGATACCATTTATCAAATATCGTGTCACACATTGCATTGATGTGGCATGTTGGTGACGATTCAAATGCTAAACTAGTAGATTATAGGACTTAGTTGCTGTCAAGAAGTGCTGCCAATGAGTCAAGCTAGCTTGGCTCGCCTACTCCAAGATCAAGTTCGGTTTGGCATAAATTGAGCTTAAGTCTTGTTTTAAGGATGGTGGATTGTCAGCGCTAATGTGCCCGCCCCTTGTCAGGGGGTGGAAAAGAGCATTAGTTAAGAGGAACAGATACAATCCACCCTCTGTTTCAAGCTTGTAGAGTAGAGCCTGATCTTCAAATTGAGCTGGTTTAGCTAAATGAACCTGAGCCTAGTTGCGCTAGGCTCAGCTCATTAGAGGTAAACATTAAATATATTTGCACCTAATGTACATAGCTATAACTTCTTGTGATATGGGCTGTTGGCATTTAACCAAATATATATTTAACCTCTAGGAAGCTTAGCTCATGTGTATTTAAGCTTTGAAATCTGGGCCTGGAATAGTAATCTTAAGTTTGGTTAGCCGAGCCTAACTCACCTCAATTTTTAACTCCGAACATCAGGTTCATTATAAAAAAGAGCCAAACCTGAGGCTGATCCTTGTATGATGAGCCTGAACTGATTTGGGTAAAGCTTGGCTCAGCATGACTCATTGACACCCTGTTGTCAAGTGTTCACCAAACTCTATAACCCTCCATTGTTGGAAAACATCAAGTACGAATGAAATTCGTACTGATGTATTTGGCATCAGGGGGCAGATACATCAGCGCTGAAAAATGAGAAAAGCCCCCCCCCAAAAAGTGCAAGTCATTTTTTTGGCACTGATATGTCAGCCCCTCATCAATATGAACTGATGTTCCTACCTAATGCCAGCCACTCTACTGTAGACTAATTAAGCTGTCGCTGGTTTAGTCCTGGTCCTTGTATTTCTAAAGCAGTGGGAGTGGCTGGCATACATGCTTTGTTGAGGTCACCAACATCATTACTTTGTTGAGGTGTGTGGGTGGGCGAACAAAAATTGCATACATGATCCTCGTTGTCGATAGTCATCTCTAGACGGAAAAGGTGATGTTGTCAAATGGTCCCAACTATGCTAGCCATCTCATTCTTTAAAATTGTCAGAGTTGCCGGTGGTCCAAAAGAAGTTCTACAGATGAGGTTGTTGAGTTAATTCAATGGTGGGTAGGTGGGATAAATGATGTTTGAAGGAATGATCTTGGATGTAATTAACGGTTATGTTGATTATAACAACCCATATAGTGGGTTTTTCTTTTTCAATAAATTAGGTTTGTTAAAACAAGTGACATTATTGGAATAAAGACTTTGGGTTTGTTGTTTAGACAGAGGAAACAAATGTTGTGATGAAAAAAGTGTCCGAGTCAGCGAGTAATTATAGGCTGACACGTGGTGTGTTGGGGGTTAAAAATGTCAAGAAAAGTATACAATGGAAAAAGTATGTGTCCAAAAAGAGACTAAATTCAAGATGTCATGTGTCAGTTTGTAACAAGCCTACAAAGTTTTTTTTTTCATCATAGACAATCATTCTCCCTAGACAAAACAGGCCTGTGAGCTATCTATAAACATTTTACAAGTTGCACTTATGAGGCCTACAAAAATAACTCGTGATCCTGTATTATAGGTACATTGATCTTGATTGAACAAGTGTTTTGACATTTTTATCCTTGTCATGTCAGCCGTGCATATAACTACATGCTTTCACTAGAGACGATCAAAGGTTGTGATCAGGTATAAGCCCCACTTAATCCGTGCAGCTTTTAATACAATAAAAATATCAGGCAGTGATATCTATGAGCAAAAAAAGTGTAAGGGTTGAGATTGATGAAGTCACCCTACAATTGCTTAACCAAAAGATTTGCCATGTCAGCCCTTCCTTGTATACAGAAAACCCTTGTTACTATTGGTTTTGAATTCTGCTGTTTCAAGGGGACAAAAAAAAAAAAACAGCACATTTAGATGAAAAATACATATAGAAACCACAAAAGGATGAGAAGTCTTTTCTTATTTCATTCTATTTTCCTCATTGCTTTTCTTTTCTTATAATTGTCGAAAGGTGTGTGAGTAGGTGCTTGAGATTGTTTTCAGATTTTTAAAATTCAGTTAAAATGCAGAAGATTTTGGTGGTCTACGTGTATCTAAAAAAGCTCAATAAACTTAAATGCATATTTTAAATTTTGTTCATTATTTTGCCACATGTCAACCATTGAAATCTTTTGAACGATATCTGAACTTTAACATTCTGAAGAGAATGCTAAGGGGTGAGTAGGGGTGGCCGTTTGTATTGGTGGATTGGATTTGTGTCATGTCAAATTAAGAATATATGATTATATGGGTTAACTTGAACACAACTTATTTATTAAATATATCAAAGTTGGTTGACCCATTTTGAACCAAAACATGATTATAGAAGACTCTAACCCGCTAATTTCATGTTTGGTTTACAGGTCATGTCAAATATTACCATCTCCACTCACAACACCTCATTGTAACCCTATCTAAAACCACACCCCCAAACCTATTGATCTATTTGTCAACATTATAAAGTTAATATGTATTCGTTCTTATCCTTTGGGATGATGATACATGCATCGTTATCATAAACTACAAGGAGGGACAATATCCATCACCTTTTAGCAAGATTTTGACACAATGAAAGTGATTAACTTAGAGGTGACCTTTCAATATTAGTTCGGACTCGACACCCAGACCTTATCTTTTATTGGCACAAATGGGATAAATTAAAATACGATGCCACACATGAGGGCACCATCATTATGACTAGGGTTAGGTGACAATTGTCAACCCATCTTGCCAATCCAAAACTTGAGGTTTGATAGGGAGGGACGGTTGAGTTCATCTTGGATTCTTTAATGTTACCCTCAATTGCTGAACCCAAACTCATCCCGAGCCGATTCATTGTCACCCTTTGTCAAGAAAAGACCAGGTCTAGAATCAAAAGTCCGCCCCCTTCCCCAATTTTGTGCATACAAAAGAGTTGCACAAATTATGTGCATGGATATGGGGTGGATACATCAGCGCCAAAAGGTGGTAAGTGCACCCCTAAAAAGTGTAAATCACTTTTTGGTGCTGATGCGTCTGCCCCTTAGTCCATGCTCACAAAATTCGGGATCATCTCAGGTAAGAAGATTTATTTGGACTGATTTACACTCAGTCCAAATCAAAGCAGATTTTCTATTATAAAAAGGCGTGTCTTAATCCTTTTGCACCAGATGCTGGATGACACGTAACAGGTAAAAATGAACCACCATATTGAGTGTTTTGGTAGTTTGCCTTTTCATCGATTATGTCTGTTTTGCAAAGATTTTGATAGAAAATGAAAAAAAATGTGAGAAAATAAATTTTATTTTTGAAAAAAGTTATGTTTCACAGCTAGAAAAGGATCTCTACGCTTACATTTGTCTGTAAGGATATAGAGGAACAAAAAAATTAGGTGTAGGAAATCATTTTTCAATTGTAAAACATAACTTTCAATGAAATTTTATTTTATTTTCTCACTTTTTTCCAATTTCTGTCAAAATCTTTGCAAACAGACAAAGCCATTGGAAATCTGCTTTACCTTGAAATTGGGCCCAACATTAATGGTAGAATCCTCATCACATATTCACAGCAGATTGCGCATGAGATGCCTTTATTAAAAAGATCATGATTTAAAAAGCTTGAATTCAAGGGATTTGGCATGCCTCTGAATGAACTCCGCACATATGCAGTAACTACCATGGGGTGTAAAAAGGTGAAATTCATTTACTAAAGAAATTGTAAATCACTTTTTTTGTATGCCACTAACTGTAGGTAGTCATTAAGGGGGCATACCAAATCCCTTGTAGAACTTGAATATTGAGCTCTCAACCCTCCTAGGATTTGGTGCGACAACCTGATGCCAGTCTGAGGTGAGATCTATATTGGAGGCTGACACATCAGTGTCAAAAAGTGAAAAGCATTCCCAAAAAGTGCAAGTCACTTTTGCGGTGCTGGTGTGTTGGTTGCTAATGTCAATCTCACCTTAGGTTGACTTTAAAGGTCGCACCCAATTCAAGGTGAACCAACTCATTCATTACCGATCAGATTCAACATAATCCAGGTCAACCCATCAAACGGTTGGCAACTCAAAGTCTCATATTGACATACTGAATCGTACCCACCTTTACTTTCTTACCAAGCTCTCCAAAAAACCATCCATAGGATCAGAATCTTCTCTCACAATACACAAGAGCTACATTCGTGCCTATGGAGACTCAGCTTATCTCATCATCTCAGCATGAAAAGATTCCTTTCCAATGGTTTCGATTTAAGGAGGGCATACAAACCAAGCTACCCTCCCGAGGAGGACCCCATCACGATTTTTTTACCAAATTTGCTTTTAAAATCATTTCCGATTTCTCCTCCTCCTCGACAACCTTTCTCGTAAAGAAACCCAAATAGGCAAAAAGTCTAAAATCGCGCGAGAAAATAAATAAAAATATAACGGTTCTCGAGAAATTACCGGGAAGTACGGTATAAGCCACATGCTAACATTAATTAAGACTTCCACGTTTCCCTTTCCTACCTTCACGTCACCTGCGTACGACAGAAGCCGTTGATCAGGTGGAGCCCATCACAATTCAAAAATCTCCTGCCGTTACGGTCTTTAAATAACTAGGTCCCACCTCACCTAAGAATCGTTAGATTGGAATCTTTTTTTTAAGCTTCTTAAATTTTATTTTATCGGTCTTGTGGAAAGGACAACGTATGGGCGGTTAGGAAATCTGGAACTGGGGAACCAAAACACCTGATTTGACGTTGGTTACATTGACACGTGTGTCATTATACAATCAACACGTGGAATTTCTGAAATATTGTGATCATTTTAAAAATATTTTTCTTGATTTCGGACTCTGAGAAAGTAAATGTCAAACAAGAGAGCATAAAACGAAAGCAAACAAACATATATAAACGAGCGGCTCGTGTCACCCACTCTTTTCTGGTTTCTCTCTCTCTGTCTCTTCCGTGAGAATCGCTTTTTTGAAGAACGAACGAAACCCTAGAAAGAAAAGCAGGAAAGGTACTTCTCAAAATTTCTTACCTACTTTTTTATTTCTTTCTGGATTTTTGTTTAATTTTTTTTCGGTTTTACGTTCTTTGCTTTGTTCATCCATGTATAAAGTTAATTATTGTGTTTCTTTTTTTAGTTTTCTGAAAATTTTGATTTGGACGTCAAAATAGTTATTGGTTTATTTTGTATGATTGCTTTGGTTTTTGATTCATTTCTGTTTTTCTTGCTCAATATATATTTTTTTTGGAGTTTTAATTTATATTTATTCAAGGAATTAATTAAATGCATTTGGATGTATTGAGTGTGTTTAATTTTTAGGTAATAAGACGCTGAGATAATTTTTAATTTTTACTGTTTTTATGTTCAGAGGTATTTGATGTTGCCGTGCTTGAAAGCGGATTCAGGAAATTCTATGGAATTCAGTTTTTTAATGGTTTTCAGGGGCCTTTAATTTGAGAAACGTTGACAGAATCTGATAAAGTTACTATAATGGGGGCACTGTTTTATATTAGCTCCGCTTTTGGCGAAGGAGTTTAGTGGTGGGTTGGGTTGAATTATTGCGTGTTGAGGGTTAAAAGGATGAGGTGAAGGACAAGAAATGGGAACAATGGAAGATGCAGACACCCAGGATGATCGGCCACCTTCTCCTATGTGGGTATTGCAGCAAATTTCTGAGGGGGCAGTGAGAGTGGCTGGTGAAGCAATACACAATGTTTATACAGGGGGTTCTCCCATTTTGCCGGTGGCGCCGGGTCATCAGCGTAGTCAAAGTGAAGTTGTATCGGTGCGGAACAGACGAAATAATAGTTTTCAGAGATGGAAGTCTCAGATGCAGAGGGCTTGGCGATGGGGTGGGAGTAGCCAGGAACAGGGTCCTCGATCGAATTTTAATCCTGAGATTTTGGCTAACCAAAAGCGGCAGTGGTATCAGCTTCACTTGAAATCTCTGGTATGTTGCACTAGATTCCTCAGAAGTGTTTGTTTTCTTTTTAATTGGTTCTCAGATTTATTTGGGTTTTGAAGTTTCAGATAAGCACAAGTTAGCCGGTATCATTTTCTGTATATTTGTGTTGTTGTGCACTTCCACTGCTTCTTTAATCAGTGGGCAATTATTTCTTTTCTTATTTTCTCTAGGGATACACAGCATACATTCAGCATTACATTAAACTTTTATGGCTGATATAATTCATGGGCTCCTTCGAGTCAACAGTGCATCTATAGCATTTAGTTTCTGGATGGGCAGTTAGTATGTGCTTCCTGCAGAATAATAGCAGACTTTAGAGTTGGAAGTTACACTTATTTAGGACTATAGTTTGATTTCCTGCTTTAGCATATCACAACTTTCCATAGCCTTGAATCCTACAACGGCATATGTTTCACTTTCTGTTACTGCTTTGCCTCGTTATGTGCTTCTCCACTAGCTCCTGCTGCCTTTTTTTTTTTTTTTCCTCCAGAAAGCTCAGGACTAAAACATTAGATATGAATGATTGAACTAAATATCCTTAACATCAGTGCTGAACCTTTTTTAAAGTTTTTATTTTTATTTTTATAAATGACCATGTGATGCAGTATGCAGGTGCATTCATGTACATTCAGAGATTTAAGCAATTATGCAGAGCAAGAGAAGAAATAAACTAGATTCCTATTCTCAAAATCAAACACACTCGAAGTTCAAGCAAAGATTCAAGTAACGAAACATTCACTACCAAAATTAGAACCAAATAATGCAATGAAACTTATCAAACTAATATGAAAATTAAAACCAACAAACTCATGGCAAACTTAAGGATTAACACCAACTATTTCAATGCAATAAAACCATTTAAATAAAGGACCAAACAGAAAATGCAAGGTTAAGTAAAGTTACAGGGTAAAGGCTAATTGCAGGGTGAAGGGACTGGTTTAAGATCGGATTGGCTGAGCAGGGTTATGTGAGACTAGCTGGCTGATTTTATAGGAGTTGATTGGTTGTGCGGGTTTAAAACAGTTTCTGTTTATTGTCAACAGCAAGCTAAGACATCAAGACATATGGGATTTAGGCTTAGGACAGGCTTGGGATTATGGATTGGATAAGAACCAAGGTCTCTCTAAAGGCTTAAGTAGGTCTGGAAATTTTTGTATGTGCTGGGCAGAATATCCAACGTGTGAATATGGTGCTGTTAGGACTTGGTTTTTAATAACAGGAAGATAAGAAAAAAAGGGAAGAAGAAACATAAATAAATAAGGTAATGGAGAAGAGAGGGGTTTTGCAGGAAACAGTTCTAGAGGTTTTTAAAGAGGTTATTGACTGTTAATGGACACTGGAGATGGCATGGACAGCAAGAGGGTTGTAAGAGAAGAAGAGATCAAGAGAAGAAGAAAAGAAGATAAAGAGAAAATACCTGTTGTGGAGAAAACCCTACCCCACGACTTGAAAAATCCTTATCCAAGTCTCAAACTCCAGGCTAGCTTGAGAGAGAAATAAACAAACCACTCGTTCGATGCAAAGAAAACAATAATCTATTAATTTCCAAAAGTAAATAATAGTCTCTCTCTCTGGGTTTATATAACCCGCGATCAACCCTAATCTATATCCAAATGTAACTTGTAAAATTTTAAACAACTCCCTATAAAACTCTAATTCTACCCAAAAACCTCAACTCCTATTTACATTCCAAGACATAAACGTCTCCAACGCCTCTACTCGATCCATAAGGCTGGCCTGGATCTCCTCCTCTTTTGATAAATCCACCAAGCTCCATCGTGTGGGCTGATGTCCTCATCACCATGAAGAGTTGAAATTTACTTTTTAATCAAGAATGAATAGAAGAATAATTAAGAGGTGTAATTTGCCTTTACTAAGAATACCCTGTCCTTATGATGTATGGTGTAATGACCCAAGAACCAAAGTAGTTTAAGCTGTACTTTCTTTGCTGAGGGTGAGGTTAGAGAAGGTTACTGGTTAATTGGATCTTTTGGTTTGTTAATATAGAGAATTGGTGAGGTAAGTTTGAGAGGTTCTTGTCATCAGTCGGTGCCTAGCCTGTTCCAGTTGAGAAGTTGAAAGTTGAAGATTGGTGTGATGTCATATGGATGCTAGGTTATGGGTCCCATATGACTGTGATACTATGAGCTGTCGTAAGGACCATCATGTTACGGCACCCTAAAAATTCGGATGAATAGGGGTTCAAGAAGTTGAGGGTAATGAACCGAGTGTCCATTGACAAGTGGTTTATTTAAGAGTTGTCGTGTAGAACTTTGGAGTCTGCTGGTGGAATTGGGGCTTTAGGGAAGATTCCTTTTCATATGGGTTGGCTGTTTGGAAGGGTATCATGGGGTGTATGAAAACTGCCCCAGATTGTCTAGTTTATAAGTGAGGAACAGTACAGAATAAGGTTTTGGAAAGGGATTGGTGTGGGACTTTGTGCCCTTGTCTTTACAGTTATGTCCCTCTAACGTATCTTTTAGTAAGTTCTTATACTTCCAAGAGAGGGAAAGAGATGGTTTGCAGCCCCAACTTCCTTCCTAAACTTTCTGGAGAGAGATCAAGGAATGTATTTTTCTCCCTAAGTGTCTTTGTTACTTGGAGAGGATGATTTGAGGGCATGGAAGGTAAACTTTAATGGAGTTTCCTCACGGCATTTTTTATATGATATGCCTGCCAGTGGCCATAATGGCCCTGGGGATGTGTTTATCTGGTTTGTTGCAGTGGGTAAGATTCTTGCAGTGGACAATCTGAACCACAGAAGGATGTGCTAACTGAAAAAATGGATTGTGCAATCAACGATAGGTGAGCATAATAGGAAGGGGAAAGTTTGTGGATGGGGTTTGCCCTATTAGAAAGCGTGATAGGGTGTTATAGGAAAAGTGTCTGTCATTTTGGGGAGGAGAGGGAGTCTTTTTGGAGAAGAATGGTGGCTGCCAAGTATGGCTCAATTCACAATGGGATCCCAAAATGGTCTAGGTTTCTCATGGCAGAGGGGTTTGGAATTCTACCATTCTATCCTTTACGGCTGAGAGGTGTTTTGGAGATATGTCAATTTTAGGCTTGGTTTAGGCGAAGGAATTAGATTCTGGGAAGATATTTGGTGTGAAGATACCCCTCTTAAGGATGATTTCGTAGCATTTACCTCTTGGCCATTAATAAAAAAGGTTTCATGGCAAAAAGACTAGGAGCATGGAAGAGAAATTATATATCACTGGGAGGTAGAATTGCCTTGATTAAATCCACCCTCTCAAATTTGCCCACATATTACATTTCCATTTTTAAGGCTACTGGTAAAGTGATCAAGGCTATTGAGAAAATGCAAAGAGATTTTCTTTGGGAACCTGGGGAGCATAAAAAGGACCACTTACTAAACTGGGAGTTGGTATGTAGGCCGATAGAAAAAAGGGGCCTGGGTTTGGGAAATCTTTCAATCAGGAATGATGTTTTATTGGCAAAATGGCTACGGAGGTTTCCACAAGATGAGGGAAGGAGCAAAATACGGAAAGGATTCTAACGGTTGGGATGCTAAAATAGGTAGCAAAGTCTTAAATTCATGCCCTTGGAAGAATATCAGCAGGATTTACCCTCAATTTATTCCATTCATTAGATATGATGTGGGAAGAGGCGACAAAATCAAATTTGGGAAGATATCTGGTGGGGTGAGGAAAGGCAAGCCTCAAAATTTCATCGTATATTCTCCATCTCATCCAAGAAAGGTTTACCAATATCCTGTTTCTATACTTCAACAACACCCTCTTCTAACTTAGCATGGGACCTTGGGTTGCGTAGAGGCTTAAGAGACTTTGAAATTGAAGAGATGTCATTGTTGATTAGTCTCCTTTCCGACGTGTTTATTGATCCCTCCTCCCCGGACTCTCGCCTGTGGTACCTAACGCCGAATGGTTATTTTTCTTTGTCCTCATTCAAGAAAACAATTATAGACAGACTTCCTTCTTCTAATAATCACTTATCCCCATATTTTCCCCATTCATTCCCTTCAAAAATCATTTGGAAATACCATGACCCTCCTCGATGTGAAGCTTTATGTTGGGAGGTGGCGCATAAATGTGTTAACACAGGTGATATGCTACAACGAAGACGCAAAGGATGGTGTGTTCTTCCTCATGTTTGTTTTCTATGCAGTTAAGACGGGGAATCGATAAATCACATATTTATCCATTGTCATTATGTGTGGACTGTGTGGTGGTACTTCATCAAAGAATTTGGGATCTCCTTTGTGTTCCCACTGGATATGATGAATCTCTTAATCCAATGGTTGATGGTGCCTTTCACAAAGAGGGGTAAGACAATTTGGAGGTGTCTTCCCATTGTCATTATTTGGTCCATATGGGAAGAAAGAAACATAAGGATTTTTCTTGATAAGAAGAAAACAACCAATCAGTTACTTGAATGCATATCTTTTAGGTTGGCTAACTGGGCCTTAGAGGAACCATGCTTTAAAGGAGTGAAGATGGATGATATTATTAGAAACTTATACATTATCATTGAATCCTCTCCACTTCCTATGCAAGTGGTTCATCGGTGGCAGCTCTTAGGGGAAAACACCTTGAAGTTGAATTTTGATGGTAGCTCAATTGGAAATCCGGGCCTGTCGGGTATGGGAGGAGCAATATATGATGCTTCGGGAACTTGCATTGTAGCATTCTCGGGTCCACTAGGATATGGAGACTCATTGTATGCAGAAATTAAGGTGCTTTTGTATGGATTATGGCTAAGTCACTCCAAAGGAATGGTATCTCACAATATAGAGGTGGAAGGGGACTCAGCGGTAGTCATTGGATGGATGGCTCTCAGAAGCAATGGCCCATGGAAACTATCCCATATTATTAAGGAAGCTGTATTTTTTTTGCTTCTTCTTTGAATATCTTATTCAAGTGGATCCCAAGAAAGGCTAATGAAGGGGCAGATAGATTGGCCAAAAAGGGAATTGCCAAACCATCCATTTATGTGGGTTTGTTAGAGGAGGAGATAATGATGTAATGATCTATTGTATTTTTTGTTTTTGTTTTTCTTTTGCTTCTCTTGCTCTTCTCTCTTCTTTTTTGGAGAATGTTCAATCTCTTCCGATCCTATTTCTCTCCTATTCTATGTAATGATTCCAACTCCCTATAGTTGGCTTTAATACAAAGTTGTTATTTAGCAAAAATAAAATAAAAAAAAAGTTCCATTGTGGACAATTTTTTATCAAAATGAGGGAGGGTTTGGGGTCCTGTCTTGAGAAGGAATTAAAATGACTGGGATGTGGAAGATTGGATGAGATCAATGAACATGCTAGGAGAGTATAGGCCAAATCTGGTGGAGAGGGATAGATGGATGTAGGATATCAATAATTGATTTTTCACCAAATCTATTTATAGAGTTTTGGAAAACATTGGTTATCATCCTTTTCATCATAAAAATATTTGGTTGCAAGGATTCTGTCAAAGATTAACTTTTTTTTGGACTTCTTATTTGGATAAGATTCTCAGTCTTAGTCACCTAAAGAGTAGATGATGGAATTTGGCTAATAGATATATGATGTGTATGAGGGATGAGGAATCTATGGATCACCTATTTATCTATTTGATGGTGAGTAAGGTATGGAATTTCTTCCTCTCTCTCATTTTAACATTTCTTGGTCCTCAAATAAATTTACAGACCGAATCTCCAGTTGGTGTTTAAGCAATTTGAAGGGAATTTCCAAAGTTATTTTGCTCTCTCTTCCTGGGGCTATCTACTGGAGCATATGGAAGGAGAGGAACAAGAGAATCTTTGAAGATAAGTTTTCATTGCAAGAAAGTCTCTGTTCCATAATTTATGATCTGCTTTTTGAATAGGCTTCTATTTCTACTAAGTTTTCTGATATGAGTTGCTAGAATACTTGGAGGGATCTTGTATAATTTTTCTTTCTTGTTGCTTGTTTTTCATCATCTCGTTGATTTGTTCTGCTATGTTTTGCTCATTTTAATAATTTTATTTTACCTCTCTCTCTCTCTCTCTCTCTCCAATAAAAAAAACAAAAACAAAATAAACAAGAGGTGAGCACTATATTTGTTCATCCATTGGTTTGCTGCTTGGGTCTGATTGCCTTGAACTGCTTTTTTTTTTTTTTTTTGGAGGGGGGGATAATTCACAATGAATTTTATTGAAGAAGAAAAAACGGATTACAAGCTACTAATACAACAACCAAGAGAAGAAAAGCTATGGGCAACTATCAAGAATGGCGTTACCAATTAACATGGAAGGCAATCCAACCCCCCAATTGGCAAGCTTATCAACCAAAACATTTTGTTCTTGCGGAATGTGAACCAAAGAGATACCCAACAAGAGCACCAATTCCCTAATCTTGTAAAATGGACCAAAAATAAAATAAAAAATCCTGCCAGGGGACCACTAATAATTTGAACTACGTGGTTACTATTGTCCCTTACCACACACCCAAAACCAGCCGGACCCAGATCTCCTTTGGAGACCCATCAAAGTTAAGCTTAGAAAGCCTTCATAAGGAGGCTTCCAAAATATAGCATCCTTTTTCATCAAAGGGTTGAAGGAGATACTAGTCATCCAATCTCTCATAAACACCGACAAAGAAAAGCCCTTGAACTCCTTTGTAACGAGCATCCAACTCCCTTCTCTAAGGATCGAGTCAACACTTCACTTCTACTTCTTCTTTTGTGGTGGCATCAAACCATGGGATTTATGTCTTAAAAAATATGTATAAGATCTTAGGAGTGACATAGGTAAGTTGGGCATGAAGGTTGGCAGATACACCCATGGAAGTGAATCTCAAACTTGATGATTATAGTGGAAAGCCTGTGCAGAATGTAGGTATGCTTTAGCGACTTGTGGGAAGATTGATTCATATATTTCTCTCACTCGACCTAATTTTTTGTTTGCTTTGAGCTTCATTAGCCAATTTATTCATAATGGTTGCAAACCTCATCTTGTAACTGCCTATAGAGTTCATAGGCATTTTGAGTCATTTCCTGGTTCAAAAGTATTTTTTTCTAGACATGGACATTTGTGAGTTGAAGCCTATATATAGTGCCTATTGGGTGCAAAAGCAATCAAAATTAATGTTTTCACAATTCCCTTGAACTACTTCCTTGGGTGCAGAAGTGACATATAGATGCAAGAAATGATTGGTAGTGGCTAGATCAGGTGCATAAGTGGAGTATATAGATCATGGCTCATGGAGCATGTGAGCTCCTTTAGTGAAAAATTTGTTTGGAAGAGAGATGGAGTTGTTTTAGCATATATCTTGTGGCATTTGGTTTTTGGCAGATGGAAAAGCAAGTAATTTAGTAGGTGATTGTGTTCTCGTGGTGAGTATGTTTGATTACTCAGGGGTTTGACTTAGATGGTATGACGAAGCAAACAATCGCAATAGAACATGTCTTTAGAATTTCGTGATGAATATGATGGGAATGTTCGTGTATTGCATATCACAGAAAGGAGAAGCGTTTTCGACATTCATTCGATTTCGGCTGTGCTATGTTTAATGGTTGTGTGAAGTGGTGGATGTGGCATGTCATGAGTTGAATCCTTTGGCTGTTGTTTGATCTAAAGACGATGGTACCCGGATTTTAGTTATCAAATGTTCCTTTATGAAAGTGCTTGAAATCTCTAGGGGTAGGAAAGAATTTTCGGTCATCTTCCCTCATGGCAATGACAGCTCTGGATGGGTGAACGTGGCATATATTCTTCATAGGAATTTTGGTGTTCCTCTTGTCTCGATCCCTTGTGTTGTTGTTCTTAAACCTTCTTCTTTCCCTCTGTTATTTGGGGTGATTGCCTAAGCTCCGGCTTCTCATGAGCCAAAGAAGATGGAGGTTGTTCAAAGATAAAAGGAGTGGAGGATCCAAATTAATCATTCTGAGTTAGCGGTGGGAGAGGAGGTTTGTTCAAGGGTGGTTGTGTGTTCTCAATGTCGGCCTGAGATCGAGTGGAATGAAATTGTGAAGGGGTCGGACTTCATGTTTAGGAGTAGTTGTCTATTATCGTGGACGTAATTTGATGTGGATTGAGCGATATTCATCTGCCCAACAGTTCAAATTGTTGATATCCTTTGCAAGTGGGCAGGCAACATGAAGAAGGTTGATGCCTTTGAGTTTGTGAGATGGTCGCTAGAGCTTTTTTCCCTCTGGTATGACTTATGAGTCCCTATTCAAAAGTCTATGGGTTCGAATATGGGGATTACCTCTTCATCATTGGATGATTGAGATCTTTAGAGCGATTGGTCAAGTGTGCAGTGGTTTGAAATCGATTGATCATGGTACTCTTCAATGTGATGAACTTAGGTGGTTGTGTTTGGAAATTGTGGAGGGTGATTTGAGAGGTATACCTCGACAGATTTTCCCTGTTGACCAAGGCATTTACTTCCCTCTGGCCATCATTAGGTGAAATTTCGATGGGTGGGTCTGGTTTGTGTTCGGATGTAGCAACATTCGTTGAGGGCTCTCCCGATGGGGATGGTGTGATTCCGTGCCTGACGGCGTTTGTTTCTTAGCTGATGAAAATTTGGTTGGAAAATTTTCCCGCTCAATCTTCAAAATTTGAATATTCAAGGGTGAATCTGTAGGTTCTAAAACGAGATGATTTTCATTCCCATTTAGGATGTTGTGTTTGGGTAGGGTGGTGTTG
This sequence comes from Platanus orientalis, assembly GCA_025762735.1. Lineage (NCBI taxonomy): Eukaryota > Viridiplantae > Streptophyta > Magnoliopsida > Proteales > Platanaceae > Platanus > Platanus orientalis. Next base: position 1,615 of record JAOXJP010229595.1, on the reverse strand, counting down.
GAGGTCAAGGAGTTTGAAAGAGATGTTGATTTGAGGGTTTTGGACCATCCATCTATTCACCCTCTACTTTCGTGGTCTTGCCACTTGGGGGATAGGGAGGATTCTACTCCTGTAAAAGTTCTCTCCTCTCAAGGCAAGGATCACGTTACATTGTGTTAAACACTAGTACCCTATGAGGCCCATTAAAGTGACTGGGTCAAGTGAAGGTTTTGGGCTCCAGGGGTCTCGGGGTAATGGGCCCCCCTATTCTGGGTGATTGTTTGTCCCATGCGGGTATCAAGTTAGACCCATGTCATTGCTCGTCTTCTCCATTGGTTTGCCCTATTTGGAAAATGGATGATTGTAGGCCTGATGCATTTTTTGGAGGAGATCCGAGTGCGATGTAGCGAAGGAGTGGGCTAACCTGGCTTCGAGGTTTCCTATGCAACTCTTTGATCCTAATGGAGGGGCCTCTTGCTATTCAGGACGACTCAAATTTGTCTTGATGCTCCAATGTTGCTGATTCCTTTCCCCTGCCAATTTCTCCGGTTGAGTCAGATTTGGATAGGGATGTTCGGGGGAAGGGCGTGCTATTGTCTGATCTTGCACTGGACTGCATGAGTTAGGCCGAAAATCTCTATTGAATCATGTGGCTGGTTCTAATTGGGGTGCCCCTTCGACAGTGGAGGTGGGTGAGAAGGTGGATCGTTGTTTCTTGGTAAACGCAGTGGAGGTTTTGTTGGTGGTGCGTAATAGTGATCAAGTTGGAGAGTGTGGGGAGATACTTGGAGAAGGATATGGGTTGTGTCATGAAGTCAGTGGCTGCTCTCCTCCTAATTTGATTTTATTTTCTCCGATTGGTCATCCTGATGGTGTCGTTGTTCACCAACTGAGGGTTGAGCCCCCTTTTGAGTTTGGAGGGTGGTTTCTAGGAAATGGGGAGTGTGGTGCTCTAAGTGGGAATGACGTCGTGGGTTCTGGTCAAGGGAATAAGAGACAGTCAGTGCCTTCTAATGATGCTACTGTTGAGGAATTCCCTTTTGGTCCGACGCTTGGGCAGGGGTTAGTAGGTTTGTCTATGGTCTCCAAAAGCTTGCTTCGCGAGGAGACTTCGGTTTTGGGTTTTTTAGATACCACGCAAAGGTCTTCATTTGGTCCGTGCTTATTTGATCTAGGTGATCCCTTTAAGCAAGGAGTTTACCAGCTGGGCGATGCTGCTCTTTCAAATGGTGTGGGGGACTCAGTTTTTCAAGTGGTGAGAGTGTGTGAAGACCTTACCTTATGTCGTCATGGTCCAGTGCACTCAGTGATTTCCACTCCTTTCCTTCTTAATCGGCCAAGCGATAAAGGTCAGTCAGTGTTTGGTTCTCAGTTTTGTTCAGCTACTCTATCCTTTATTTTGGATTTTTGCAGGTATAATGGTCCGCCTTTGAATGGTGATGGTTTTATCCTAGATTGCCAAGGAGGATCCTTGGATCCAAATGCTGAATATGGGAGTGTGGGGAAGCAAATGGTCTTATTTGAAAATGTAGGGTGTGATGTTGGTGGTGAGGTGATTTTTGGTTGTTATTGACAAAGGAGGGGGGGGGGGAGGGGGGAGGTTACTTTGGATAAGAATGGTAAGGTGGATTTTAGC
>JAOXJP010229594.1:0-10923 GCA_025762735.1 Platanus orientalis | reverse complement strand
AGGGTAAGGGTAAAATCAGGAGTTTATTGGCCTAAAAAAGCTCTTAGTAATTACTAGAGTGGTAAGATAGTCAAATTAATTTTTGGGATCTTCAGCTAAAGGTGTCCCCTAACTTTTGTGAGCTATAGGCTCAGACTACTCTGAATTACCATTTTAGAGCAGGAAATCGCGTTCGAAAACCCGTTTTCGATCGGGTGAAGGACATTGGTTAGAAATATCACTAGAATTGCTAGAAGTTTTTGTGGAAACCCAGGCTCATGATATATTGAGGTTCAGAGAATCAGGAATCCACAGGAACTGACAGCTCGTCCAATGGATTCTTGGGCAATTGTCGAGGATTTTTTGAAGCAAGGTCACTTGGTGAGACATTATGCCTGTAGCTCACTAGAGAATAGCAATATTGGGTTAGTAGGCATCCTCTGTTTCCCTAGCTCAGGAAATAGGGTTTTGAGGACATGGAGAAAACTAAGAAAATTAGCCTAACCTAGTTGGATTCTGAGCCTAGGAGAGTTCTCAATGGATTTCTGTAAGTTAAATATAGACAAAAGGTGCCTTGACCTAATTTGGACAAAATGTGAGGAGTATGCTTACAAAGGTTGCTAAGGCAGTTGGGGGAGATGGGATTTCAAAGGTCTCAGAGTTACCAAGAGATGGCCATTGACAGACTGAATTTTGGAGTTCTGATGAATTCTTGGGGATCAATCGAGTATACAACACTTGGTCCAAATGTGTAGCTCATTTTGAAGTAATTGAGTGAATCTAAGCAGATTGATTTTTTGAATGCTTTTGTCCATTAGGGGGTTTTGCGAATGCTTTGTTGATCTAGAGAGATGGGCACTAACTAGTCGAGATTTGGACGTCCGGGGAATGTTCTGGACCTATTAAGGCGAAACGCAACCATAACTGACTTTTCACCCCTTAGGGAAGATTTGAGATTTCACGGGGGTTCAAGACTTCGGATACCATTTTTTTTTAGAAATAACTGATTGAAGATAAGGCTAAGATTGAAAGATAACCATTGACTTCTCTAAATTTTGGCACGAGATGAATCTTTGGGAGCCTTTTAAGAGTCATTTTTCGACTAGGGATTTTCAGAGGCTGAGAAACTAGCTATTGTTAGTTTCGGAAAAGATTTGTCATGTGATAAATTCCTCGAAGGTGGTGGAGATTAGAGTGTGTAGGACCTGGCATGACACAATTTAGGGAATGGGAGAAGCTTTAGGGGTCTTTTAAGGGGTGCAAGGATAAATCTTGAAGGAAATTCTTCAGCTGTGATGCTTTGCCATGGGAAGACTTATGTGTGAAGGTATGAATCTTTGGCTTTTGAAGGCCAAAGGGCAAAATGACAATTTTTCTTACATGTGATGCTTCACTGTGGAAAGCCTTACAGAGGTTGGAGAAATTGAAGGCAATGTATTTGGGGTCTTAAATGTGGACCCTCATAGTACTAATGATGCTTCTTAGAAAATTAGGGTTTGACTAGAAATGGTGTATCTGGATTGATCTTGAGGGTGTACTGCACATGGTATAAAATAGATGATGCTTTTTACGACCGAAATATTCGGAGAAGACTTCTCAAGAGATTCCTAGCCTCTTAAAGTCTAGTTTGCTCTCCCTAAACCAGGGTTGCCTAGGGTCTTAATATCTAAGTGTTGCTTTGTTGTTCTTTCATTCCATTAGATGACCAAAGTCAAAATTTAGGTGTTGACATCATCACTATATTTTATGTGAATGACTTTGTCAGGACACATAGTTCCAACAATAACCATCCATGCCAATCGCACATGCACTTTTCCCCTTTCCAGCCACCGACTTTGATCCCCTCATCTTCATTACTCCATCCTTCATTCTAACCATTTTGGCCGTTGAAGAGCATAGAGTTTCCTTTTGTTTCTTTTTAGCCCATAATGGCACCTATTATACCCATGCTTAATTCTTTTGTTATGACTACATCATTGAAGTAGATTCAAGAATTACAAAATAATGTGAAAATATTGAAGGGTATAATCAAATTTTAAAACTTGGAGTTTAAAGGTTTTTGTCCTTATCTAGGGATGAAGCTTTTAGATAAGTTTCAAATATTTGATTTTTCCCAGGAGATTTGGTGTGCCCTCTCGCTCATGGTTTTCCTGCAATCAATAGTGAACAAAAAGGTGAAAATTCCCCCTCCCAAAAAGTGTAAATACTTTTTTTTCAATGTGATGTGTTTGCCACTGGTTGCGGGCAAGCCATAGGTGTTCGTTAAGGGGGCATACCAAATCTGCGGTGTTGATTTTGAGAATATGGTTGGAAGGGTGACCCTCAATTTTATCTCAAGTTATGTTATTGATATATGTTTCATTATGCCCTCAAGATTTGGTGCACCCCCTTAAGATCCCCCTAAAGTGCCCCCATATGTAAGGGACATAGGGCACTGAAAGGTGATTTACACTCCCCTAAATGGTGCAGATTTGCTCCACCCCTTTAATGTCTCCCCATAGTCCCCCTGCATGTAGGGGGATACATCATGTTGAAAAGTGACTTACACTTTTTTGGGGGGTCTGTAAATCACTTTTCAACGTGATGTGTCCCCACTTACATGGGAGGGAGCTTTAGGGGGACATTAAGGGGGTGCACAAATCTTCCCCCCAAAAGCATAAATCACTTTTTGATGGCCTTTGTCCCCCTACATCAGGGTGCACACCGAATCCGTGCCCTTGATTATGGGGATAACGAGGATTTGTACATGTAATTATTTGAGAAAACTTTATAGGATCTAGCATTGAAGTGGTAAATCATGCTAGATTATTCTTGAATCTTATGTTGGATGGATTTTTCAAGGAATTCATCTCATATTTCATCTTTAACATGAAGTTGGTACCTTCTAGATTTGATTTGATAGGATGGATTTGTTGTGACAAAACAACCCAATAGAACAAAACACGAATCGGATTCAAGTATGCGATGCACATGAAAACAAATGAGAAAATAGTACACAACAAAGAACAACCACACAGCACAAAAGTTTAATGTGGTTTGGCAAGATTGCCTTCATCCACGGGCAAAGACAGTTTAGAACTTCCACTAAGACGGAGAACAAAGAGATTACAAAAAGCACAACAGCAAGTTCCCAAACTGGAAGACAAAACCTTAAAGAGAAACCCAAGCAAACTCTCAACACAAAATATGTTCTTGCCTCTCACACAAAATCTTGACACAAACACATAAGCTACCTCAGTCTACTCACCCTCACAAAATTCATAAAAAAACCTTTTATAGAAAACCCAAGAAACCTTACATGTCAAGTGGGTTTAAAACCCCAAAATACCATAAAAGCAACAAACGTCATTTCTTGGTTGAAATGGGTTGTAATCATCTAAACACTTTCCAAACTAGCTCTCGGCTGGGAGTTTTGTGAATTTAAATCATTGACTTAACAGATCTCCACCTTGGCTTGAATTTCACCGAACCAAACCGAACGAAGCTTTTTGATCATCTTCTTCACCAAGTCCTAAAGGGTACATAATCAGTTCTTTTTCAAACTAATAGTGTCCAAGCCACCCTTGAACTCAATGGCCAAACCCAGTTTTGCCGACATATCTGTTGACTCCTTAGCACTAAATGCATCCCCAACCATGTCTTCAAAACCTTCTATGACTGGAGGTTGAGCGTTTAATTTGAGTACACTTTTATGCTGCTGAACTTCAAGAACCTGAATGGGGTCTAAAATAGCATCCTCAAGTCCCAACAAAATAGGAGTACTACACTCCAACTGAATACCCAAATCTCCAACTTAAAAAATCTTCTTGGTTGGATGCAGCAAAACAAAATCATCAAAAATAACACCTCCATGTTGCTTTTCATGAGCACAACACTTATAAAACTCTAAGTTCTCACCATAGAGCAAACCTCACTTGCTCAAATCTGCCAAAGCTCCTACACACATGTGAACTATTCGCCTATGTCATATTGTGTATAAAGTATAACTGAATATGGTGCAAAAAACACAACTTCTCTACCTTGAATGGTATTCTCAAGCAACATATAAAGCTTCCCAACCTTTCTTGCTTCTAATAAGTCAAAACCATTCATTCCATCAAACTTCGCAACCTCGAGCCTTGTAGTCGCCATCGCAAAATCCCCAAAACATAATCCTCAACCCGCAACTCGAAACAATAGCAATCAACAGAAGATAACAAAAGAATATTTGACAACTAGCAACTGATAACCCAAAAGGATCTTGCACTCTAAACGGAGGCAATCCTCAACACCAACCCACAACAACTAAACTCTGATACCAATTTGTTATGATAAAACCACACAGTGGAACAAAACATGGATCAGATTCAAGTATGCGATACGTGTGAAAACAAAACGAGAAAATAGTACATGGCAAAGAACAACCACACAACACAAAGTTTAATGCGGTTCAACAAGATTGCCTACATCAATAGGCAAAGATGATCAAGAACTTTTATTAAAACGGAAAATATAGAGATTACAAAACACACAACGGAGAGTTCCCAAACTCAAAGGTAAAACCTAAGGAAAAACCCAAATGAACTCTCCACATAAAATACGTTCTTACCTCTCACAAAAAGTTTTGACACAAACACACAAGCTGCCTCAATCTTCTCACCCTCTCAGAACTCATAAAAAAAAACCTTTTTATAGCAAATCCAAGGAACCCTACATGTTAAGTGGGTCTAAAACCCCAAAATACCCCTAAAGCCAAAAAGGGTTGTTTCTTGGCCATGCGTATTCCTTGGCTAAAACGAGTTGTAATCAAGACACTTTCCAAACCAGCTATCGGCTGAGAGTCGTGTGTCATGCCTACTACACTCTTCTAATTCCTCATAAGGTTGCGAAATTTTGCATGTAAGAATTGGAAGAAAGAGATGAGACATTGAACTTTGCTAGGGAATCAGTAGGAAAAATACAAAGACAAGAAGGGGGTGTGATTTTCCACTCAGGATTCTCTGTGGTTGCAGGTCATGTCGTGACCACGTTGCAATCAGCTCATGCTAATGCATGGCCAACATTTGAATTTGGGCTTTTTTGTGTTTTGCTTTTTTCATTAGGTGCCTTTTTAACAATTTAAACCCTGCCTTGCGCATACCTCTCAATCGAGCTATCAGGATATTTGATAAGTCAGTAAGATGTCTTGTGACATCCTGCCACGCATATATTGATTACGTTTGTATTGCAGGAGGCTGGGATTTGGTGCGACCCCTTAAAAAACCCCTAAGATCCGCCCTTCATCAGGGTTAACACTTCAGCGCCGGAAAAGTGAAAGCATTTTTTAGGGGTCGCACCAAATCCTCAGGGTATCGCAGGTCGGAGAGGATCCGGGCTGAAGCTTGATTAACCTCTGCATCAATTTCGTAATAAGCCCACTTACAATCCTCCATTTCAAATAGTAAAGTTTTAATTTTAGTATCAGCCAACATGTCTGACTGCTTCTTATTTGGGCTTTCAACATCGTCAAAAAGGTGAAAGTTACAAACCAAACTTCATATTGTACTCGATGTACTCGGCGAACATCTAATGGGAAGTCTCCACCTGCTCGCCTATAAAAATCCTTAGCAAACGGTGTAGCGGACCTGGTGTACAATATGAAGTTTGGTTACCATGTCTTAGCAAACGGTTGAGCTTCAATTCTCCACCCTCTTACATCAAGCCATGACATGTTAATAAAATATGTAACCTAACTCAATCCTTGTATGTTTGATTTTTCCAGCAAATAAAACAAAAAAAAAAAAAAAATCGATCCTTGTATGTACTTTCCTTGGCTTAGGTAATCCTCAATTCAAAATCATTTACATCTTTTGGCATAAATCTAACTACGATGCCATTGCACAGTAATAATATATTAGAGTTCCTTCTATGTATTTTTTGGTGTTGCCTTTTTGGTCTGCAGGCAGCCTTTTCATAATCAGCATGGTTGGCAGGAGAAGCTGTCAACATCGCATGCTGCTGTGTGGGGGATTCGATCCCTACTCCCTCTGGCTCCCTCGATATATCTATACCAATAAGTATAGAGATCCCAACATCTAACACCAATTTCTAGGATGCTTGTTTTTTAGTTTTTTGGTAAACAAAATTTCCATTAAGAAGCAGACGAGGAGGAGGCTCTCGAAGATTCATCCTTAAAGAATCATTGGGAACACTCTAGAACAGCAGATCTCAAAGACCCAATTAAGCATGATTATGAGCTACACTATTAAGAATTCTGTATATATGATAAAGACAAGCATTTTCTAGCAAAAAGAATAATCGCTTAGTGTCTAAAAAAAAATTACGGCACTGCTTGTTGGATTGGTAAAATTTGTGGGATGGGTTTGTATCATAAATTTGGGGTCGGTTCGAAAGGTCTTCACGTACTTACAACTGACCATTGATTAGCTTCCATATATAAAAAGAAAAAAAAAAGAAGGAAAAAATAAAACACCCTTTTATGCAAGTAATATTTGAATATTACCTCTTTCAATAGCAATTACATGGTGTGGCCAGAATGAGTAGATTAATTGAGAAAGACATGGTTACCACTTGCCAGAATGATTGTCTGTGTTGACACAGATCTCAATAAGCGTGCCATTGATTGACACATGATGGGTTTTTGAATTTGGTGTCTCTTTTGGAATTCCACTTTTACATCTGAACAATTTTTTTTGAACGTTTTTAACCCAAAAACAACACATGTCAACTTATCATTCACCATACACACTATAGACACCTTTTCCTCCCAGATTTCTTGCTAAAATTATAGGTTCCATGTAGTGTAGATATGGGTACAAATTCATATCCAATATATCGACCACATTATAGACATAATTTGAGGCATGACCGTTTTCTTATAAAGTGGAAAAATCAGGTTTATCCTCTCTTAGTTCAACTATATAGTTGATCTTGATGTTTTATCTGCCACGCTCATCTAAGGCATGGTTAGACAATGAAAATTACCGTAATCCAGGATGGGGAATAATGAGAGCAACCTCAACATTAATCATAAACTCTGTCAACAACATATGAATATAATCTTTGTGGTCCTTGGTAGCATTGCATAGTTAATTGTATTGACGTATTCCTCACCTACTTGCAGAGTTGGTCCCACAATATAAAGTTGCAGTCTGCGGGTCAATAATGTGCTTAGTTTGTGAAAAGAAAAAGGCATAATCAATCTATTATTTATTCAAAGCTTGCTTGTGCATGTTTCAATTAGCATGTATAATGTAATACTAGAAGAAAATGTTCTATCAAGGATTTTTTGTCCAGGTTGGTGTCTTGGATAGTAGGGGATGACACGGAAAAAATGGGCAAAATTTGAATAAAAAAAGAAAATTTGCCCATTTTCTTCCACGTGTTGTTCCTTTGTGTCCAAGACACCATCCTAGATAGAACTGGATACTAGGGGATGACACGTGGAAGAAAAATAGCAAATTTTGAATAAAAAAAAGAAAATTTGCCCATTTTCTCCTACGTGTACCCTTGTATCCAAGACAGAACTAGGGGTGGCAATTTGTGTTAGTGGGTCAGGTTATGTTGTGTCAAGATTAGGGTATACGACTACATGGCTCAATTTCAGCCCCATCTATTTATTAATCATGTCAAGGTGGGGTGACCCGCTTTGATCTGAAACACGTTTACACTCAACCCTGATCCGCTTATTTTGTGTTGGGGTCCTGGGTTATGTGGTTATTTGTGTTGGCGGGTTAGATTCATGTCATGTTAAATTATAGGTATAAGACTATATGTGTCAACCTGAATTTGACCCATTTATTAATTGAGTCAAAGTGGCTCAGCATGCTTTGACCCGAAACACATTTACAAATCAACCCTAACCTGCTTATTTCGTGTTGGATTGGTGTTAGGATCACGGGTCATGTCAAACATTGCCACCCCTAGTCACATAATATTAACTCCTTATATAATTTATTTATATAACATATAATAATGTATATAAAAGTATTTATAATCTGTATACAACTTTTGTCAGACCAATATGTTCAACCCCTAGATCAGATCCTCTCCTGCCACTTATGACCTGCTAAGGTCTTGTTCAACAGGTGGTAGGACACTATTGGAGGGAAAAAGTGGATTACAATTTTTGAAAATACAATTCACATTTTCCCTGCCACCTATTAGATAGGACCTTAATAGGTCATAGGTTGGCAGGAGAAGATCCTTTGCGGTTCAATCTTGATGAAGCCCAAATCCTGACACTCGGGCTCGACTAGGTGGGTACAGGGCTTTTCGATGATCCTATGAACCTAAAAATGACAAGAATCGAGAATAGTGCCAGTTGGGTTCCGGTCGGTTGCACTCTGACGCTCAAGTTAGAAATTTCAGAGAGGAGAAGATAGTATGCAATTTTGAGGAATGTATTGCTCATACCTTTCGTCGCTGCAATCAACTTACTTTATAGTGGTTAGCCTCGACATTATTCCCGGGTTCTCAGCTTAACCCCTCTTGCTTGGATAACGCTACCAGACGCGATTATAGGAGTCAAATTGGTCAGAGATTACTGAATATGAGTTGGCTTCTCTGTCAAAATAAGGGATGTCACCTGGTTTCGACCCCGAACGTTTTCTTACAGTTTGGCCTCAGTGACACATGGTATCATTCCTTATACAAGTGCCTAGGGTCGGGTTTATGATACATTGCTTCTCGAGGCTTTGGAGTTTTGGGTTAATTTGTTTGGGAGTCTTAGCAAACATTGACTTGAGAGTCTTGTTAGCTCCAAAAAACATCGACTCGGGTGTCTTGGTAAATATTGACTTGGGAGTCACATATGGTTGAGAATCTCGGGGTCGATCGAGGTGGGGCTCAGATTTTGGTCTCGGTTTAGGATTCCAACTATGTGCTAATTCCAATCCCATTTGATGCCCCCCAATTCCAAAGGACCATTGCTTTTTGTGAGGTTGAGGAAATTACTATCTTTCTTTGTCTTCTATTCTTTGGTGGTTACTGCCCTTCCTAGGGAACTGGATAGTTGTTTTGGGAGTTGTGTGCACATTCTGACTTTAGGACTTCGTGCCTTCATAATGAGCGCATCGTCAGGGGGTCATTAATTAGACGTCGCTTCACCTTCTCTTTCGTTACCCGAGATGACACGTGGAGGACATGGATCTCGTTGTATAAGCTGATAAGACACCGCTTCACCTGCTGGCTAAGTACGTGCGAGGCTACGTAGAGGGCTTGGGTCTAAATCAGCTGATCCCACGGTTGGGCTCGACTTGCTTTGTTCTTATAAATAGCTTGGGTTACTCTAGCTTTCATTCATTTGTGATTTTCTTTCTATCTTTCACTGTCTTCATCTTCAGTAGCTCTGGCAGTTGCAATAGTGCATTCTGACGGTCTTCCAGGGTTTGGATTCTCCTCTAGATATTATTCCGGTATGCTTCATTGCTTTCTCTTTTCCTTTTATTTCTTTTTCTTTCTTTCAGGTAGTTAGACTTGCTTCTTTAATTCATCCTTCATCTTCCTTATCTTTTTATTTTTCACTTTCACCCTGGACAACACCGGAGTTCCCTTCTGTTTTCACTTAGTCTGGCTTTGTCGCTTCCTCCGAGCTCAGAGGTGCCCCCCAGACATAGGTTTAGTGGGCGGTGAGTTGTCATTTTTGTTGTCCGTCTTTGGAGAACTTCTATCATTTTTAGGTCCTTTTGTATAAGTTATTTTTTCTCTCCTCCTCATCTAGTCCTATCTCTTTCGACTCTAATGCTACCTTATCCCTAAGTCCTGGGCCTCTTGATCTTGAGACTGTTCGTCCAGACAATCCCGAGGGAGCTTCTGAAAGGACTTGGGAGCCTCTGACCCTTCCACTGATGGTTAAGGTTTTCCCTTCTACTCTTAATTCTTCCAACCTAGAGAAATTTAGGAGGTTGTACGACATTGTCTTACGTGCCCCAGAGGCGTCCGAGTAATCTTGTCATATCCAACACGAGGACGTTTTCTTGTATAAGTAGGCTTTAGCTGTTGGCCTTCGGTTCACGGTTGCCCAATTTATTAGGGACCTTCTTCTCTGCATTGGTCTTTCTCCTATCCAATTAATGCCTAACTCATGGAGGATTATGATCGGTTGTATGATCCTCTAGGCAACTAGCAGTGGCGGGCGTGATCTTCTTTCTATCACGAAATTCTTTTTTTGTTACCAGATGGTAGAGAAGGAATCTGGTTGGTGGTTTTTCATCACCCCAGATAGCTTTAGGAATTTAGTTATAGGTCTTCCAACTTCCCACAAGGTTTGGAAGAGTAGGTTTTTCTTCGTCTCGGACAACGACTGTGAAGCTTGCCCTTGGGACAACGAGATAGAGAAGCTAATTCGCTATCGTTGAGTTTGGGGTAAGTCGGATTCATCTAATAAGTTCTTCTATGTCTTTATTTTAGGTTTTGCTTTCCTTTTGTTCTTCCTTTGGCTTCTTACCTTGCTTTCTTTTTTTGTGTCCGTCTTAGTTTTTGCTGAGCCTTAACTCTCGGCGTCCTCCTTTAATCACATGCTTAGGGCGATTTCATATTCCGTGCACGACTACTCAGCTCTCATTACTCCTGAGGCGCTTTCCGTTTTCCCTTTTAGCCTCGGTTTGTTGAGGATGTCATCTCAGAGGATTCAGGTATTCCCCCTGTGGTGGAGCTTGCCGGGGGAATCACCGGGGGTACTTGTTATTCTCTTTCACTTCTTCTTTTTTTTTTAAACACGGGTTTGCTTAAATTTGTAGTTATGATAAAGGGTGATTTGAAGCTCCTCCTGAAGCAGGCCATGGAGGCCTGTGAAGGAGCCGTAGAATCTCAAAAGGTTCCTCCTACAGGGAAGGCTCGAGTGTGGCCCAGGATCCCAGGTCCAGCTATTGGAAGTTTACCATTCTTAAACAAAGAAATTAGTAAAGTTCATTTAAAAAATCACATATCTACATATGCTTTCCCATGATCATCATATGAATCTCT
>JAOXJP010229593.1:0-10923 GCA_025762735.1 Platanus orientalis | reverse complement strand
TACATGGACACATAAAATGTTGTACCCCCCTTAAAATACCCTAAACACCTAATTACCATGGACATCTTCCCTTGGCCATCCTTCCTTGATAATTATTGGGCTTGGGCTTCCAAATATGATAGACTTTCTCCAAAAATTGCAAGGCTGCGGCATCACTTTCTTTTGTAAATTTCTTTTCTTATAAAAAAAAAAAAAATCCCAGCCTCATGGTTTACAAAGCATGATTTCGAGGAGTTGTCCTTGGGCAATCCAAGCCCGTTAGGTATTAGGGGCCTGTTCTCACACACACACAAAGTCCTCTAGTAACATGGGCTAATTTTTTTTTTGTTTCTTTGGGTGTTATTTGGGGGGGGGGGTTAGGACTCTTCTAGAGATGAAGCTTGTCATTATATCATTTTCTGTCTTCGATGGAACAAGGTGGACATTGAAGTGGATTGTAAATATTATCGGGTGGGGTCAATCAGTTAAGGGGACCTTGAAGGATTGGTTTGTGGCGTGCTTAAGGAAGCCCTTGCCTTGGCATCTAGGTCGAACCAATGTTTTTAAACTCAGGGTTGGTTTTCCTGGGTCATGTTGGATCAGCTGATTAGATGTAGATTGGCTGAGATGCTGAAGGCTTAATTAGGTAAGATCAGGCAATTCCATCAGGATCGCGGATTGGATCAGTCTTGGCCACTGATCCTTGATTCATTGGGTTGAACATTTCGTCCTCAAGATTTCACGGTTGACTAATAGTGTGGCAGACGAGTTTGCTAAAAGTGAAGGCAGTAGGACTCATTTGTATAGCGAGCATATTTTACAATTGAAGTGGTTTTGTTTGGCTTTACTCCTTTGAGAGTGGGCTGAATTTATCTTTTCTTTTTTTATTCCAGCCCATGTTTGTATCCCTGTTTTTCTTTTTGTTTCAATAAAATTTATAAAAAGTAAAGATAGATGGGTTGTTCATTGAACCTGGATCAGTCTGCATGCAAATGTACACAGCAGTCGCATGGTGAATGATGGCCTTAATGGAATCAACATCAACACCCCTTTGAATACTAAGCAAGAAAAAAGAAATTGAAGAGAGAGCACGATTTTGCCTGCTAAAGAAATTTTCTGCATAAGATATTCAACTCACAAAACAAGATTAGACCAATCTTTTGGATGACCCGTGCTTCCTTTATGTACACAAATGTATGATCCTCAAGAGCCTACTACTTGACCTAGTTAAATTACATTCTATAATATAATTCCAAATATAAAGACATTCCCAATTGACCCTATAAAGCCAAACCCTCCTTTGTACTTTAAATCCCACAAAAAATGTTCCTGGTGAACTTTATAGACCCACTTACTAATTATGATTTGTTAACTCTACCTTTAACGCATCTTCTTGGCTAATTATAGCCCACTTTGCTTAGTTGTATTTACTGTTTATAATCATACACTTTTTTAAAGCTATTTCTTTCGGGTTTTACCTTTTAATGAAAATCTCATCTTTTTTTTTTTCTATTAAAAAAAAGAAAAAATTCTTATAAAATTAAAACATAAAAGATCACAATCTATGCCAAATGCTTGAGTGGTTATATGGTTAGAATGTTTTTGGCTCACTGGACTCGCACATCTTCTCATGTGGAGTGGCACATAGATGTGGTCCTCACTTATTTTATGGTTGAGATTTAACTGTTCCCATGATCTGCTAGAACTCCTTAATGATGTTCTGATGGCTTGATCTCCACATCTTGATACCTTGATCTTGTGGCTCTGCAGCATGCACATTCTCTATATATAACTATATAATAAATAGCACCAAGACACCCATTTAATAATAATAATATCTAAATGCCCAATGATTGATGAAAACTACCGAATATCTAATTACAGAAGGAATTGTCATATTAGTAACATGCTGTGATGTTGCCTACGATGGGGAATGCTACCATGGTTCCAACCACCTTATAGAACATAGATTAGTGTAAGTAGTATTCATTAAAAAAATGTGTAAGTAGTGATATTTGTTACTGCCATGGAAAAAACAGTAGAACCTCTAGGCGGTGCTAGAAAGGGAGTCCTGGTTATGATTTTTCTTAAATAACTATTTTGGGTACCATATGAATTTATGGATATATGGGAGTTTGAAATGGCAGACTCAGTTAATCAAAGCACGGGAGCAGCAGCAGCAGCAGCAACAACAGCAGCAGCAGCAACCTCAACAACAGCAACATCAACAACAGCAGCAGCAGCAACAACAATTGCAGATGCAGCAGCTCATATTGCAGAGGCATGCACAACAGCAGCAACAACACCAACAGCAGCAACAACAGCAGCAGCAGCAACAACAGCAGCAGCAACAGCAGCAGCGAAGAGAGGGGGGCCACCTTCTAAATGGCACTGCCAATGGGCTTGTCAGCAATGACACTCTAATGCGACAGAACCCTGGAACTGCAAATGCCTTGGCTACAAAGATGTATGAGGAAAGGTTAAAGCTGCCAATTCAGAGGGATCCTTTGGATGATGCAGCTATTAAGGTACTCATTCTTATAATTGATATAAGGTGATATTGCTTCTTATCACCTATTCTCAAATCTCAATGCAGTTTTTAACCATTACAGCAAAGGTTTGGTGACAATGTGGGCCAACTTCTGGATCCAAACCATTCCTCAATGTTGAAGTCGGCTGCAGGAGCTGGCCAGCCTTCTGGGTACCTTTCCCTCTCTTTACATTTAGAACTTCTCTACTTTTTTTGTTATTACATCATTTGATTGTTGTTGCTGTTGATATGTGTGTTATTTTTTGTTTTGTTTTGATAAGCAAAAGAATTCATCAAGGAAGAGGGGAAACCCTCATAAACATTACAAGCTAGGAAAACAAAAACCCACACTCAAATACAAGACAATAATCCAATCCCACTCACTTAACAATGTATCCCTATTTAAATTAAACAATTCTTACAATGAGGTCCAAAAATAAATGACTTCCTTGGCCCTTGAGAACGCTTGTAGGTTCAGCGCTTGTTTTAAAACTTGGATCAGTGACCTGGGTTGTTTGGGGCTGATTTTGATTCTGGATCATGTCGGATAGGACTAGGGCTGGCAACGAGCTGAGCTAGCTCAGCTTGGCTCGTCATGGGCTGAGCCTGAGCCTGGATTTGAGCTGATTTTATAAGTGAGCCTGAGCTGAGCTAAGCTTGCTAAAAGCTCGGGTCAACAAGTATTTTAAATCTATATTTAAAAAAAGTTGTAGAATATTACAATATGAATATAGAAAAAAAATCAAATATTAGATAAAGTCATAAAGCAAAGACACCCTTTCAAAGAGACAAAGTATTTTGCTGTAGCTGAAACCCAAAATGTCATGTGATGAAAAAGTCTTTGTAGTGTTTATGGTGATTTATAAGCCGACATGTGTTGTGTTGGGGGCTAATAATGTCCAAAAAATTGTTCGGTTGAAAAAGTAAGTGTCTATACACATCAAATTCAAAAAACCCATAATGTGTCAATCCTACCAGGTCTGTGTCATCACAACAACCATTCTTCTAGGTGAAATCGTTAGGTTGGACACATTGAATACCTGCAAAGAAAAAGGTTTGAAAGATGTCATGAAAAGGACTGACATTAAAGTGGAAGAGACTTGAGAATGGATTTTTTATTTTTTATTTTTTAATACTCGAGAATAGACTCAACAATGGCAATTATGAAGAGTGGTCAGTTCACTTCAGAACCTAAAAAATAAAAAATAAAAAAGCAAAAAGCAAAAAGCAAAAAGCAAAACAAAAAATAAATTCTGTAATAACAACCCAAGACGGCACCGTGGTATGTACAACTGGGCTTTGATTTTTTATCTTCCAATACAAATACATTGGGGAGTTAATCAACCAAAGTATCAGAGGATGAGGGAAGAATAATTGATTGTTGCTGCTCAAATCAAAATAGATAGGTTGCTGGATACAGCGGGTGGAGATGGCCTCATAGCTCGACAACCGATAACCAAGTGGAAATGGCGAGAAGACAAAAACCACTAGCGGTTTTAGAAAAGAGGAGAGAATAGAACATAGAAAAAAAAAAAAACCTGTTAAAGGCGATGCCGGAGGTGGCGATGATGCAGGTCTGAATGATAATGTTTTCATCCATGTTTTCACAAAGAAAACCTTAACAGACTGACAGAAAACGTTGAGAGAAAGTATGGGTTGACCTTCACCATGATATAGCTGAACAGAACTCTAAGAACAAAGCTCACAAGGTAGGAGGTCATAATTGTAAGCATGTTTAGTGTATCATATATAAACCCTATTATGAGGCTTGTATAAGTTCAAGATTGTACTTGATATATGATTACATCTAATTCATAAAAATAAAACTACATACAATATCATTTAAATAAAGATAAAAAATACATTAATACCTGGTAGGCGGTCACCATTTCTGTCATGAAAGTTGTGGTGGATCAGGGGCAGGGTCATCATACTCTTCTTGTTGATATTCCCCATTTTTCAAAATAAAATGCTTTATATTTTCATTCGAAGTGCCAATTGTTGTTTTAGATGCTTGAAATCAATAGATTTAGTATCTATTGATGTTGATATACTGATTTATGACAAAAAAGCAAGAAATTTGAGATTAAGAAAAAAACATACATTTTTCTTGATTCAGAGAAGAACACACAATGACATAAAATTAGTAGAACTTGGCAACATCTTTAGATCCATCAATTACTCACCTAAATCTCATTTTTGATTCACAAAATAGTAGATCTTGGCAAGAAATGGAGTTAAGATGTGCTTAGGAGGAAGAAATGCTTGAGTTTGAATAGTTGGGAGCAACAAAAGTCGCTGGAACTTTGTAGTTCAAGCGACTTAGCTCTCAGTTTTTTATAAATTGGAATGATCCAGACGGTCTAGGAATGTTCCCTTGTGGACTGCAATTCACAGGTCAGGATTGGAACAATCCCTTGTGGATCATGATCCACAGTTCAGGATCAGATTGCCCTTGCCCAATGATTGTACAATCCAACTCGGAATCATCTGAGTTTTAAAACTCTGATTCAGCATAGTTGTTCAATGCCCTATTGTTTATTTTCAACCAAATGGCCCAGATCACCACGGCTGGAACTAGCCACCCCTATCTCTTTCATGGTTTGAAAACTCGGATCAGGAGTTTGGATCAGTCATGGCTGATTCCAATCCGGATTGGGATTGGATTGGCTGATCCAAGGCTAGATTGGACAATCCAGTGCAAAATTTATATTATAACTTCAAGGATCGGCCCATCCCAATCAGATCATGGGGTCACGATCCAGATCGGAATTGGTCAATCCTTGAAACGATGATCTCTTTACCTCTGCTAAAAAAATCCATAGTTATTCTTGTTATTATTTTTATTATTACATCATCTGATAGTGCTGTCTGATGCCTTCAACTATTTTATATGTGTAATTTTATCTAGCAATTAAGCTTGTTATCATTTTCAGGCAAGTCTTGCATGGTACAACTGGTGGTATGTCAGGGACCCTTCAGCAAGGTCAAGGTCGGAATCAGCAACTTCCTGGTTCTACGCAGGTACGATTTGATAAAATGACCCATTGGTTATCTCTTCTCTTATTGTGTTCCGTTGTGACTAGAATGGTGAAACAGGACATAAAGAACGAGATGAATCCAGTATTGAATCCCAGAGCTGCAGGTCCTGATGGGTCATTAATTGGAGTTCCTGGTATTCTCAGCTACTAATGCTATGAACATTGAGTTTATCTTTATATTTGTGATTAGACTTCAAAGTTGGAATCTTGGGTAACATAAAATGATTCTCATTCAGTTGTGGTGGTGCTTATGAATTGGTTTTAGGAACATATGCCTGTAACTCAATGGGTTGCATAGCTTCCTGCTTGATTATGGATTGTACTTGTGTGTGAACATTAGTTGCTGATACTTAGCTTCTTGTTCCAGGATCAAATCAAGGTGGAAACAATTTGACTTTGAAAGGATGGCCGCTCACGGTGTGTCTTTATGTCTGCTTCTTAAGCTATTGCTATCAACTTATTATTATTATTTAATTTTTTTCTCAAACAAAAAAACATAGTATCAATTTAGAATCCAGTAGACAAGATTTTTTATTTTTTAGCTCTATGTTTAACTGCATAGCTAAATGTGTTCCTTATGCTGTTCATTAGTAGCTATACTTGGTGTTTTAGGATCATTTCTCTTCACATAATTGAAGTTATAAACTTATAATATCCTTAAAGAAGAAAAAGAAAAAAGTCCTAAAATTGGTTATGGGACACCTGACTGGCTCTATGTTTGTACTTCAAAGTCTTGGCTCCTCAATTTTCCCAATGGATGATATTGAGTGGCCTTACCCTTCCTTAGCCTTCTATTATGAAAGCACAAATAAACTTTTTTTTGCTAAGAGAAAATTTCATTAAAAGGGGGATAAGACATGCCCAAAACGGAACCAGCCCCCAATAGGGGAAATCAATTACAAAAATCTCTAAGCATTTCCCCCCAAACTAATAACCATATTTTCACAATTAACAGCCCAAAAGCACCACTTGTCCATAGCCTTTCTAAACACTTTGAAAGAGAGCACAACATAATTTTCAAAATATCTTTGCTTTCTTTCCAGTCAAAGAGTCCAACAAACCAAAGGAAGAATCAAATTCCAAAGATGATTTCCCATAGAAGAAGAGCTTTGCAGTTTCCATGAGAGCATCAAATGCTTAAGTTTAGCTGGGAATACCCAAGGAATCCCCAAACATTTTCTTAGATTAAAATGTTTTAAGATAAGACAGGCTAAAACAAAATATATGGAATGCAATTTTTAGTAAAAATAAACCGAGAAGTACCCTAAAGTGACCATTGCATTATCTCGGTTCAATCATCTGTAAGAAGGGAGAAATTGAAGGGGATGTTTCTTATACAATTTGAGCAGGGTGGATGAAGTGGAGAGGTGCTTCTGGAGTGCTGTGTGATAGATGAAAATCATTGAAGTTGAAGGGAAATTTTTTTAGGCGGCTAGAAGACTTGCCATGCTTTATGGAGTAGAATGTGGGGCAGCCAAAAAACAACACATACATGGAACAAGTGTAGCTGAGATGAAGATGTTGACAGGATGAGTGGCAAGACTAGAAAGGATAGAATCAGTAATGAATGCATTTGTGGGAGCATAAGTGTAGCCCTATAGGTGATATGAGGGAAAGTCAGACTGATGCAATGGAGACCAATAACTATACCAGTGAGGAGTGAGATGGTCCAAATTGAAGGCATTAAACGGACCAGAGGAATGCCAAAATTGATTTGGTTGAAGTAGTGAGGAAAGAACTGAGTTCTTGTCCTTTAATTGCAGATGTGGCATTATTTGATAGAGTGGAATGGCGGAACAGGATTTGTTTAGCTGAACACAAGTAGTTAGGATATGGCTTTGATGTTTTATGGGGTTGGCAATTTCCTAACCTGATAAAAAATCTACTTGGGTCTCGGTTGGATTATCACTTGCTATTCTCAGTTCTCAACTCAAGCCTAAATCATCACCACCTATATTTGTTGGTTGCCAAGAGTTGAAAGGCAGTACTATCATCCTAAGAAAATATTCTGTGGAAGATTAGAGGACTTATGATATCTATCCTAAGTATAGGTTGCCATTATAAGACACATACCAAGAAGGGAAAAAAGGTTGCTATTATAAGATACATTGTTGTTTCATTACAAGGGTGTGGTATTTGTAATAATTGGAACTAGTCTGGAAATTTTGTTGGTATAAGGCTATGTTGCTTTGTTGTTGTAGTCTTGAATTTTAGTTAGCAATAAAGCTGTGTTTGGATCCTCTGAATCCAAATATCCACGGAAGGCACAAAATTGTGTGGATGCATTGAAATCGTCCTTGTTCGCATCAAGGGATATCCCTTTTTTTTTCCTAATTGAACACCTACAATGATAGGATTTAAAATTTCCAATGAAATGGTGGAGTTTGGAATTCTAAAGAAGTTGGGGAGTTGAGGGTTTGTCTTTACATTTTTCACCAATCAAATCTAATACGCGCTAGAGAGAAGGATCTTGGTTCCCCAGAACTGTGACACCCAGCAGCAGCATCTCCTTGTGTTTCACAGTGCGATATACTTTTATGCCAGCAGGCACTATCACAAAATTAAATAAAGATATTCATCTAAAAAAAAAAGTTTTCCATGAAGTAGTCATTGATTACCCTTGAAAGGGTGGCTTGGCCCAACGGTAAGGCTTACCGTTAGAGTCCCTGGTGGCGCGGGTTCAAGTCATGGAAACAGCTTCTCTAGAAATGGGGGTAAGGCTGCGTACATCTTGCTCTCCCCAGACCCCGCATTAGCGGGAGCCTCGTGCACTGGGCCATCCTAGTCATTGATTACCCTTCTAACCTCTTGAAACTTCCAATTCAGAGGATCCAAAAATGGTCTGAGGGCAGTCAAGTTTATTTAGTTGTTCTACTTGGGGATAGAGAAGTAACAACAGTTTATGTGAGATGGAGGGCTTGGATTGGTTTTTAGCAAGGGTGGGGATGTGGTTTTAGTAAGGAACAGACTTTGGGTGGGAATTTAGTGAGCAAAAGGGGAAATTTAGTTTCTATTTAATGCTAAAAATGAAGCGATGGGATTAACTGGAGGTGTATTTGTGCGTTCTATAGTTTTGAAATTCAGGGGAGTCAAGAAAACTAGCTTTGACTGCAACTCCTAGGCCATTGTTATGTTATCTCACTTTATTATCATTATTTCTATATATATATATATATATATATTTTTTGTGTGTATCTCTTGCACAGGCACACATTATGTCTATGGGGTATTCTTGTGTCTATTTCACATATGCATGCAAGTGTATTTTAAAGTGGGCCATTCCTCTATGGACAGTGAATGTTCAAGTGAGTTGTTGATGGTTTTTGATATTGCATGATTTTAGATTCATTTTGGTGTAAGCTTTATGGCTGTTTGATATCTGGAAGCATTTTTTTTAGATTTTTTCTCTGAGAAAATAAAATTTCTAGATTCAAGTGGATTTGATTGTGCGAATCTATAGGAAATTGTTTTTTAAGGTTCGAAGGAAATGGTTTGTCATTTTATTAACCCTAGAGTGTTGTGAAACAAGTTTCAGATCAAATGGTGAAGTAACGAGTGCACAGCAAAGTTTTTCGTTGGAAAACTTAATGCCCAAGGAGTTGCAAACTGTTTTTGTTTGTTTGTTTTTTTTTGCTGTTGTTGTGGTTGTTTCGGTTTGAACCAACGTTGCTTCAAATGATTTGTTTTACCTGATTTCTCTTTTAAAACATTGGTGGCTGTTGTTACATGTTTTTATGTAGTGTATTATTGCGTGATCTCTTAGTTTCATGGGGTTTTCCTCTAAAAATGTTGAAATCAGTTACTAGCCAGTTGTATGAGTCTTTGATAAAGTAATTCCTTACATTGGATTATGGATGAATCATTTTGAGGGGTCTGAATATGCTTCATTAGAGTAAAAGGTGTTTACTCCTCCTATTGTCTGCCACAGTGGTCTGAGTAGTACATGTTTGGTATATGTAATAGCTCATGGTCGATAGTGGCCTTTGTGAAGTGGCTTATTGCTATGTCTGTGGGACTGAATATTGGGTTTGAAAAGATTGATTCTAGTATGGCTGATTAACTTTCTTGTATGAGAAAAGGGCCATGCAGCCCTTGTGATGAGGGCATCGGGTCTAGGCGCGAGTTTCAAGTCTATTAGAGGAGGTGTAGGAGGGATACGTCCATGCTTTGGTTCCATTAGAATATGTTTAGGGTTTATTTATTTATTTATGTCATGTCACTTTATGTCTCTTGTTGGAGGGGGACATGTTGGTGAGGGTAATATAGTCTTTAGTATTTATTTGAGGGTGTTTTTGTTATTATTAGTAGTTTGAGGGTATTTTTGTCGTGAGAGAAGCAATGATGATTATTTTGGACACTTGTTATTTTTTGTACAAAACCCTAGCCGTGGGACTCTATTTAAAGTGTACGACCAACCAATCTGGTTATGCAATATCACTTCGAAAATTATCTCACGTTTTGGCTTGTGGATGTCTCCTTTTTCCTTCTTTTGTGTTTGCAGGTTGAGGAACCCTAAAACCTTTGAATCGGTTTAGGTCTCCACCTAGTTTAACACTAATAGTGGATGCCACTTCCTTCCCCTTGGGTTAAAGGTCTATTATCTCCTTTCTTCTTTCCATGTTTAATATTTTTACAGCTTTCCCTATTGCTAAAAGTCACTAGCTTGTTGAAGATTAATCACCAACTCACAGATACACAATTTTAGTTTGATTTGAAGCCTCCCCAAGAGGTATTAGTGCTGAACGATCCATTACCAAGCATCACATAGAAGAAAATTTTAATTTTGAAAGTGATTTGTCTAGGTCAATTCTCAGCCAGACGTGAATTCTAGAAATTTGTGATTTCACGAGATCTTCTACCACTTCCTCGTACAAAGAGCTTTGCCACTGAACTTTCTCTAGGGTCTTAAGACTTCTTGGACGATCTTTAAGAAGCAAAGAGACTAACCTAAAGTTTCCATATGATTGGGATACGATTGCTGGAACAAAATCCCAAGCGGCATAGCAATACCAAGAGTGATTTTACGAAATCACCTAGTATTTTCCAACGGCTCATTCTTTTTGAGTTTGGAAACTCCCAGGGTTTTGCTAACCCTTGGGCGACACTATTGGGTGGGACTAGTTTTGGAGGAGAACAAAAGTTTGAAATATTGGGAATCTTCAAACTTGGGGTTCTTGGACCTGGAAAATTGCTCTGAATCAATCTTAACATCATCAAGGAGGCATTCTACATTAGATTCAAGTATTGGTTTATCAATTTTGGTTCTCTTTTTGAATCTCTAAAATTTAGGGACTTTTGGCATATGTGGCATCTGGCCTACAAATAAGTTCTAAATTACCTGGCCTAAACTGATCACCTATAAGTCTTTAGAAT
>JAOXJP010229591.1:0-10923 GCA_025762735.1 Platanus orientalis | reverse complement strand
GCATTAATCTTTCAATATTAAAATAATGAATATGTCTCCATATAAAACACATATCAATATCTAGCATGTAAGCATGTGCTAGTGTACATACATCATCTACTAATCATCACAAGATACTCATCATCATGGTTATTCATATAGGAACTATGCATGGCAATACACATAATTTTATTTACACATGGCATCCTTCTAACATTTACATATGACAATATGTATGATTCTACCTATGCATGTCATTCTTCTCATATATTCACATGACGATATGCATGATTCGACCTATACATGGCATTCTTCTCATAACTACATATGGAAATATACATGATTCTACCTATACATGGCATTCGTCTCATATTTGCATTAAAGCATACATAGAAATATGTATTTATAATCACATGGTAAATAGTTCATAATCCATACATAGTGAAGATACCTAGTGTACATCCCAATGAGTATTTCTATTCATTTCTTATGCATATACTATACTTTCCTAATATAAACATGCATATGCAAATCATTTCAATCTAGGTATGTATCATTTTTAAGTAATTAGTTATCATGATAATACATTTACATATTGAGACATATGAAATTCTACTTCTATATTTACCAAGTCTATCATTACCTTAGTACTTATCATTCACTTTCTTACTTGTGCTTATCATAGGTTACCTATCATTCATCTTGTTTTCACTTATCATTTATTAGCTTTCATTGTCCTTGTTTTTAATATTTTCTTATCACTTTTCATTAATCCCTTAACACATCATTGATCTTCATAGCATTGAATTGTACTCCAATAGGAGAACCATCATATATATCCATTTTCTTACATAGTTTAAGAATTTATGTGCCACATGTCAAGTGTCAAGTGCTATGTGTCTCATGCCAGTAATATATGTGTCACATGTAAATCACAATAGTGTCTCATCACATAATATATCTAAGCATAAATAAACAATGAAGGGTCTCTGACAAAGCAACTCACATAAATCATATAAAACCTCCAAAAAAACATATCATATATATAAACCATGAAAGGGTCTCTGACACATCACCTAATCCATATAAGGATCTTTGGCACATCACATAATATAACTCATGTAAGGGTTTCTGACACATCACATCTCATAATCCATGTAAGGATCTTTGGCACCTCACATAACATAACCCATCTAAGGGTTTCCAACACATCACATTGTTGATGTATATTGTCAATTCCATATTATGAAAAATACATGGAGTGGTAGATTAAGCATGGCATGAGCTCATTGCATATCTTAGTCATGTCTGTAATCATCAAGTGTTGGTTTCCAAGAAGAAAGATGAGCTCCATCACTTGAAGCCGAGGATGATCCGTTCCCAAGCCTACCAAGATTCGAAGACTTGAAGACCCGAGGTTCATCAAGCTTAAGAAGGTTTGTAAAGGTATATAATACAATAGGCATAGGTTAAAAAGATCAAAAGACTCCTTACATAACCTTATGGACCAATACATGCCACCTACATAGGTTCTCAAGTGAGTGGGAGTAGGCTTTAGGCAAAATGGTGGAAGAACAAGGGAATTGGATTGATCCAAAGTGGGGCAGATCAATCCGCACTTAGTGGATCGATCCGCTACTTACCAGATCAATCTGAAAAAACTCGGGTGTCTCAGACTGAGACACCGGATCAATCCAAAGATGCCAAATCGATCCGTAATTGCAGAAATTCAAAAATAAAAACAAATCAAAGCTTGTAATTTTTTGACCATTGGGGTAGATGTCAAATCGAGGATGTACGACTGTGCTCGTCCCCTATAAGTATGAGAAAAGCTAAAAAGAGCTTTCTAACTCTCAAGAACACACACTAGAATACACCAAGGAAAAGAAAAGAAGACTTTAAGAGAGAGTAAGGCATTCTACCTTACTAACTACTATGTTGGCTCCATTTATGAGCATCCAGTGAAGATGAAGGAGCCATCTAAGTGCTTCCCCATCACTATATTGGAAGAACAAGTAGAGGGAAGCAAAGTGAAGGGTTTATTCCCAAATAAACCCTTGTAAGAAGCTTCAAGAAGCAAAGAGACGCTCTTGAAAACTTGGTGGAATCTAGTGGCACACTAGCTCAACAAAGGAACAACCACCTTCATGTGCAGCAAGCAATACACAAGCCTTGTGAGGTAATTTGTATTGACTCTTATTTAATTTGAAACTTTAGCACCCACTGGAGACACTGGGTGTAGACCACACCCATCGGAAACACCGAGTGTAGACCATAGCACTACTGTCGGAGACACCAGTAGTGTAAACCATACCCACCGGAGGCACCGGGTATAGACCTCTCCCGTCGAAGACACCAGAGTAGAGCTTGCCTTTACAAGTAGTAGGTTGTAAATTTTAACTTTGATTATAATGTAATTCAATCTAAATAAAATTTAGTAGCTCCGTTGTGAGCTTTGAGTGGATGTAGGCCAAGTGCCAAACCACTATAAATATTGTGTTGTGTGTTTGCTTGTGTGAATTGTCTCTTCTCTCTATCTTTACATGGTATGTATAACATTTTTCATATGATCTTTCATATTTGTTATAGAGTAGGAATTTAAACTCATTGAAAGATCAAAATTAAGAATTACCATTGATTTGCACCTTTAGCAATTGAACTATATCTTGGTATGCACTAAATTCCAAAATCATCAATAATATCTAAATTGGAATTTTAAGTGGGGGTTAATTAAAAGAATTTTTATAAATCCTATTCACCCCCTCTAGGATAAAACCAGACTATCAATTGGTATTAGAGCAAGGTTGCTCATAAACGGTCTAACCACCAGAGTGGAAAGATCAAATTCCTAGAGGGAGCTTTATTAAAGAAATCCTAGAAGCATTGTGAAGAACTTAAAAATGTCTAGGAAGGAAGGTTGGTCAATTTCTACTTCTCCCTACTTCAATGGGACAAAATACATTTATTAGAAAGCTCGTATAACCATCTTCCTAAAATCTCTGAGCCATCAAGTTTGGGGCTCAGTAGTGGAAGGCTACACTAAACCCTCCACACGCCCAAGTGAGTGGGTTGAGTCTGAAGTGGAAGCCTATGAAGTAAACTACAAAGCTCTAAGTGCTCTACTTTAGGCCTTGAGCTATGAAGATTTATGTAAAATAGGCGCATTGGGAACCACTAAAGAGGTGTGGGAGTTTCTTGAGAAGACTTATGGAAGTGACCCAAACTCATCAATAGATGAAACAATATCAAGGATAACACTTCACTAGAATCTAAAATTCTTATGATATTTAGCACTTCTAAGGATTCACATAATGAAAGTGAATTTGGAAGTAATAGTGAAGAAAGTGAGGATGAAGAAAACATTCAAGAAGTCTTTAACCAATTCTATATAGAATATATAGAATTGGCTAAGACTGCCAAGGTATTTAAGAAGAAAACCACAGGTTTAACTTAAGAAAATGAAAATTTAAAAGAGTTAGAAAATGAACCAAAATAAAAGGAAAATATTTTAGAATTAAAAATTCACAACATTGATGAAAATCAATCAAGATGTCTAGATGAGAAGGATGAGCTACTTAGAATAAATTCTAATCTCTCAAATGAAAATGAAGAACTTAAGAAAAGAATAAGAGAGTTAGAATTAGGATCTTCGGCTGTTAATTTGGGAAAATAGAATTAAAGTTTAAAGGAAAATTCAATCCTCCTAAAAAAGAGATTAAATGATGCAAATACATTCCTCGGACTAGAGAAAATCTATAAGAAAACTAAAAAAAGGAAACTAATTAAGGACAATGAAATCTTGTCCAACAAAATTCTAGAACTTGAACAAAAAATCAAATCTCTAGAAGAGAACAAAAAGAGTCTTGATCTCACTTGCTCTAAGCTCAATGTAAGAAACAATGAGCTACTTAATCAAGTCAAAGAGCTTGAAGAGCATAACAAGAAGTATCATAATTCCCTTGCCCAGGATAGTGAAAATTTAGGGAAAATGCTGACAAAGGACAAAGAAGGTTTTGATAGAGACGGTTTGGCTCTAGCTTTGGAAAAACCCATCCTCCTACATTCAAAAAGGAAAGCATGAATGCCTTTACAAAAAGTAAAGGTAAGTCCAATGTCTTTCCACAAGCCATGATGTATGGTGGAAGACATTCTTCTTTTAAGAACAAAACTCTTACTCAACGAGAAAGAGAAAAGGGAATACCTAGCCTACCAATAAGCTATGACTCAACCTCTAGAAGTAATGTCTCAACTTCTAAAAGATTTCCTATCAAATGCCACTATTGTGGTTTGAGTGGTCATATAAGGGTTGAATGCATTAAAAAACAAAGGAACATGCAAGCCTAGAGTTCCTAAGAGTCTAAAGGAATAATTCAAACTCAAAATGATCATGATATAAAGAATCTAAAAAGGAAAAATCAATTTATAGAACCCAAACATCTTCTTTAAAAGAAAAAGAAAATAATTCATCCAAAAGACCTATGAAAGATGGATCAAGAAAATTTGGGTAAAGAAATATGAACTCACATCCTATTTAGGAGTGAGAACATGTCAAGATGATATATTGACAATGAAGATGACTTGATAAAGGTCATAGGGAAGAGGGCCTTAAGTGATCCAGATTAGATCAAAGCCCCACAAGTAGGAGTTAAAGAATCCAAATGGTGTGATCTTGAAAAGATCCTTAAAAGGATGCTTAGATGATTCTGGCCCCATGAACAAAGATAAATTAGAAATCAAGGAGTACGTCTAAGTGAGTAACATCAATCTTGATTGAACACCTTGATAAGGAAGCAAAAAGGGTACTAATCATCTATCAAGATCAATGGACCAAAGGAAAATAAAAATACCAACTGTCCAAAGTATTTCTGAAGCCTTAATATGTAAATCTTAATTCATATTCCTAGTTTCCATTGCTTGAACAAATGTAACTAAAACCCTCTCAAGCATAAGAAGAATAAGCCTATGGTGTGTGCATGTGACTATGACTTATTATGTCCAATTGTTTATCATGGCTTACATATTTATGTGTCCAAGTCACCTTAGCACACCAAGAGCATGTATGCTCCATAGGAGCACGTCTATAGAATGTTTTTAGTGATCTTATACTCACTTATGCACATCATTAGATCACTAGTGACATATTGACCTTGATAGGTACATTCCTTTATGTCACCTATGTCCTTATGACATACCATGTGTATTCCTTTACAATCAATGCATGGAAGTTGGTTTAATAGATATCTTTATGCAATGGTCATTGATTTTGGTCCATAGTACCTGACTAGAATGTCTATTATGGATAATTCCTATCTTGGACCTATATGCTCATTAGAATACTCTTTCTCTTCTTCAAAGAATTAAGGGAGAAGTGAATATGAGGAAGAAAACCTCATAAGAGATATGGATTTGACAGAAGTCCTTAGAGTACCTCAAGCAAATCAAAAAGCTTGAGTAGGTCAAGAGGAAGTCACTTTCTATGCTAGCACAAGGAAATGACAAATGTGAGAAGATGGTCTCTATGGGAAGAGACCATGGGGACGTAAGAGGACTTGGATATAATTCCAATATCAATCACACAACCTTATCACAAAAGACTAAGAATATCTTTGTGAAAGCTAAGGGAAAGGCTAATGCACAAGCCTTCCATAAGGGCAAGGTAAAAGTGTCTTCTCAAGGACCAGCACAAAAGTCCCATGGAGTAGAGAGGAAGGAAAACAATTCATTTAAGGACAAGGCACCCTTATAGCAAGGTAAGGTGTTTGGAAAGCCAAAATCTCCACCTTATTTCAATGCTAAAAAGTCATGTAATGGCTGTCAAGCCAACAAGGCTTCTTCCTGTAGAGGATTTCATGAAAATGCCTCTACTTCTAGAAATCCCAAAGAGCAAGCTAAAAGAATCCCTTAATCCTCTCGTACTCTATCTTTTAGAAAGAAACATTTTTAATCCAATGATTCTAGAAGAAATCAATCATCCTTTTATGCTCAAACACCTATAAAAAAATAATCACAATCATATGTCCCTAGAAGACCAAGCTTTTCATGCTACTATTGTAGTCTAGAAGGGCACATGAAATGTGATTGTAGAAAGAAGATGAATGACATGAATTTCAAAAATATCAAACTTTAAGAAAACTTTTAATGGAAAAATGTCAATAAGAGAATCTATTTTCAAAATGTTAAAAATAGAAACTTTCAAAAGAAGAAGGGTCTAACCCATCTACACAACACAAAAAGGAAAAATACTGTAAAAAATATGGGTTAGGAGGGATGACCTAAAATGCTTAGTCATCCATATGGCTCTAATAGCTAGAAGCACATCAAGGTTGTACCTTGATAGTGGGTGCTCTAGACATATGACCGGAATAAGTCATTGTTTGTTAATCTTGAGGAAACTCAAGGTGGGAGTGTCACATTTGGTGATGGAGACATTGCCAAGATCATTGAAAAGGGAACCGTAGAGGCCCTTCACATCCCCACACTCACCAATGACTTATTTGTGCAAGGCCTAAAAGCATAATCTAATTAGCATAAACCAAATCTGTGATAAAGGCTATGGTGTGTACTTTGAGAAGGACATGTGTGAGATTAAGAATAAGGGCAGTGATGAATTCCTTGTCAAAGAGTTAAGGACAAGCAATAAGGGCTTTGTCATAAAACCCAACAAGCATAAGTTGGATGCTTGTATTATGTCTCAAAAGGATGAGACTAATCTTTGGCAACAAAAGTTAGGTTATATCAACTTTAGAGACCTATCTAGGTTAAGTAGGAAGGAAATAGTCTAAGACTTTCCTAAGTTGACCCAACTTAACAATCCTATGTGCAAATGTTGTCAAATGGGCAAATAAGTTAGAGTCCCTCACAAGAAGACAAACCAAATAGGGACATCTAAGCCTCTAGAAACTTCTCCACATGGACTTGGCTAATCCAACAAGAATGGAGAGTTTAGGAGCTAAGAAAAACTTCATGGTAGTGGTGGATGATTTCCCATGTTTCACTTGGGTGACATTCTTAGGAGAAAAACACTAAGCCCTTAATGAGTTGCAAAAGAAGCTCAGTCAAGTCAAGAAGAATGATGCATAGGTTCTAAGTTGGATATCCATTATTAAGAACATCATCAAATCAAAATGGACATTTAGAAACAAATGCAACAATCATGACATGATGTCTAGAAATAGGGCTACACTTGTAGCCAATAGATATGCCCAAAATCGAAAGCATAGATCTTGAGGAATCACTTGCTCGTATGGGCCAAGCAAAAGTGTATTTGAACCATGATTGAGGGTTGGGATTCACTATAATTCCTAAGGGAATCCTTAGTGTTTTTATGTAGCCTCAAGGGCATGATAATGTTTTATAACTCTTAATGCATTTGATCATGCTCAATCTCTTTTGATGTGACTTATGGATTGCATGCTTAAATTTCTCAAAACCATTGATTAAGTGATCATGAGATGTGAAAGTGAGGGGGAGTCACTCCTCACACAAAGGAGTCACATGCATAGAAGAGCCACAAGTGAAAGAGAGCATTCGAATAGGAGGAGGCTAATTGTGCAAAAATTGATCAATTAAGGAAAATTTAAGCATTTTTAGCCACATCCGGATCGATTTGGATCCCACTAGATCAATCTACCCAGATCCATCCGACATAGCCAAATTGATCTGACACGACGGTTCCAGTAGGAAACGAACCATCAATTGGATTAAAAAGAGCAAAATGCCTATTTCTTCTCATTTTCCCTTACACACTATTCTTCCTTGCTTTTCCCTTGAAATCTTGTTCTCTAAATCCCTTGCTCTATCATTCCATGGCTCCACCAAAGAGGAAAGCCAATAAATGAAAGGCCCTGGCTACGTTAAAGCTTCCAATTCAAAAGCCTACACGCCCACCTATAGTCAATTATGGGCCATTTCTCGATGCCTCTCATCTCTCGAACTACAAACACTAATTCTCAAATAGACCAATAGTGGTTGAGTGCCATGTCTAAGAGAAGACACTCTTCGACACCATTATAGCATATGAGCTCATGCCTGGTGGATGTGAATCCCTTATGATAATTCAAGGGGTTGTTCAAGAGGAGGTGGTTTGGGTGTTTTGGTCAAACATCCACGACTTAAGCCTCGAAGACCTCACCTTCCATATAGAGGTCTATGGAGTTCAAATGGATATTGATCTATCAGTGCTCTCCACCTTGCTTGGGATAGCTAGGCCCACTGGCCAAGCAATCGCTTTTCCTCTAGCATAATTAGACAAGGCCGTCATCTTTGAGGTCTTTGGTCGTGAGGGCACGACCTAGTTCGGGAAGCTTTAGGCCATTGAGTGTCATCTTGAGCTATGATTGCTGAACTTGATCTTCACCTACAACTTGTTCCTGACCACACACAACAATGACATAATACATGATGGTGTATGTTATTTTCTTCCTCCTTACAAAGAAGGAGGTTGACGTAGCAGCAATTTCTATGCCATATCATCATCAATAAGGCATGGAATTCCAGCACCTCACAGTTGCTCCCCTACAGTGTGATGATTACACACATTCTGGAAGTGTGTGGGGTTTCATTCCCTAAGGAGGATACCACCCTGAAGTAGGATGCCAAGATAGATTAGTTAACTATCTGACGAATGCTTCATGAGGGCACACGCTCGAAGAAGTGGAAGATGCCTTCTGAGGCTAGATCTTCCATCGCTTCATCTAGCTTAGTACCATCACCTCCCAGGCACACTGAGGTCCCACCTGCAGCTATGCCTCCACCAGCAACATGTAGAGCCAGTTACTTCTCCTCCTCTAGCTCCATTAGCTCCCCAGGGTGAGCCCTCAGTGCCTATATATGTACGAGAGACCTTGGACGGTCTTGAGGAGTTGTCAGAGCATATTATTGGCAATCTAGAAAGATGGCAGATAAGCTCAATAGCATTGAGCTTAAAGTTGAGCGATTGGAGCACACAATGGCTCCCCAGCTCCCTCACCATCCTAGTGTCCTGCTCAACCTACGGATGTAGAGTGACGAGGATGTGAATGAGGATGTAGACGAGTGATTGTGAGGATGAGTGCTTTATTTTGTACATCCATCACTTTTTGTACATCTCTCACATTTTGTAATCTCTAAAGGTTTTGGACTTTTGAATATATGAATGGAAAACAACCTTTTTACTTATGTCTCATTCTATATCTATTTCGATTATTTTCCTTGTTTAAAATTATATTCCTTGTGCTAATTTCATGACAAAAAGGGGGAGAAAAATACAAGAAAGTTTATGGATATAGGCATGGATAAATGGGGAGAGAATGTTATATACAAAAATTTCATGGATATAGGCATGGATAAAGGGGGAGAGAGTGCTATATGAGCATTCATATAGGGGGAGTAGAGTAATGCATCGAGTATGCATGTGAGGATGAGCTAATTAAGAAAGTTAGGAAAGCTAAGCTAATTTGCAAATTTTCAATTTAAATTTTCTCTAATGTAATGAACCAAATGATCATATACATTATTCACATTGCATTTCATGTGGTTGCTTGAGTATGCTTGCTTTAACATGTTTATTTCTATTTGACTATATTATATTGGCTTGAGAGAGGTATTGTTTGTCAAATGTGATTTCTAGTTGTGAGACCAAGCATCTAAGCAAAGATCTTGAGCTAAAAGCCTAAGCTCACATCAAGGGGGAGTTTAAGAGTTCAAAAATCAAGAGTTCAAGCCATCAAGTCACATCATGCAGTTAAATGTATCACTCTTGGATTTTTATGGAGTCTATAAATTCATTGCATATACTTATTATACTCCATCTATGTATTTCAATATGTTTTGTCATTGAATTGTCAAAGGGGGAGATTGTTAATGTATATTGTCAATTTCATAATTTGTAAAATACATGAAGTGGTAGATTAGGCATGGCATGAGCACATTGCATATCTTCGTCATGTTTGTAATCATCAAGTTATTGGATTCCAAGAAGGAAGACGAGCTCCAAACACTTGAAGCTAAGGATGATCCGTTCCCAAGATTGCTAAGGATCGAAGACTTAAAAACCCAAAGTTCATTAAGTCCAAGAAAGGTTTGTAAAGGTATATAATATGATAAACGTAGGATAAAAAAACAAAAGTCTTTTACATGGCCTTATGGACCAACCCATGCCACCTACATAGATTCCCAAGTGAGTGGGAGTAGGTTCAAGACATATTGGTAGAAAAACAGGAGAATTGGATCGATCCGGGTGGTGTTAGATCAATCCGTAGTTAGCGGATCAATCCGTTACTTACCAAATCGATCTGGTAAAGCTCAAGTGTCTCAGACTGAGACCTCGGATTAATCCGGGTATGCTGGATCGATCCGTGCAGATCAATCCCACATAGCTGGATCAATCCGCTATCATATAAATTCAATATATATATATATATAGATCTACGTTTACCATTTTTTGACCATTGAGATAGATGTCATATCAAGGGTGCATGACTGTGCTCATCTCCTATAAGTATGAAAGAAACTCAAATGAGCTCTCTAACACACATAAGATTACACCAAAAGCAAGAGAAGAAATCCTTGAAAGAGAGCAAGGCATTCAATCATTCCAACTATCAAGTTGGCTCCATTAATGAGCATCTATTGAAGATCAAGGAGTCTTTTAAGTGTTTCCTTAGCACTTTACATTTGAAGAACAAGAAGAGGGAAGAAAGGTAAAGGGTTTTACTTCCAAGTAAACCCTTGTGGGAAGCTTCAAGAAGCAAGAGGCACTATTGGAAGCTTGGTGGTACACAAGCTCAACAAAGGAACAACCACCCTCAAGTGCATCAAGCAACACACAAGCCTTGTGAGGTAATTTATATTGATTTTCATTTAATTTGAGACTTTAAGACCCGTCGGAGATACTGGGTGTAGACCACACCCACTAGAGACACCAAGTGTAGACCATAGCACTACTGCTGGAGACACCGGTAGTGT
>JAOXJP010229590.1:0-10923 GCA_025762735.1 Platanus orientalis | reverse complement strand
GAAGCCTTTAAGGTCACTTACATTTACTCATGCTTACTTAAATACTTTGTACCATTTTCCTATACTTTCTTATACTTACTTTTCAATATCTTATATTTGTTTACACATTTATTTCACTTACTTTATACTCTTAATACATTGTATTATCCCTAATCATAGAGACCATCATCATACCATTATTCTTCAATGGGAGGGTCATCATTTTACTTGTTCTTACATAGTTTATGAACCTTTCATTACTTTTGAACTTTTTGTACTTTTATTTCTTATCTTGACATAATTTCTTTTCTTATAATTTTTCTTATCTTCTTAGATACTTTATGTTTTCTAATAGTGGGACTTTTAACCTTATTTCATACCTTGGCACATTATGTTATTCAACAATGGTAAAGACCATCATACTTCAACATTGAGATTTATTCTCAATGAAAAGGTTATCATTACATTATACCCTATTGAGGGTCCATCATACCATTACATTATATCCCAAATGGAAGGGGCATCATATCATTGTTTATGCCCCAAATTGAAGGACCGTCATACCATTGTTTATGTTACAAAAGGGAGGACCATCATATCATTGTTTATGCCCCAAATGGGAAAGCCGTCATACTTCGCCATTAAATTGTATCTTCAATGGAAATGCTATCATGTTCATCATCCTTTATATCTTAGTTACTTTAATTTCTCTCTTAAGACTGAGAGGCCTTCATAATTTAAACACTTGTCTTTACTTTTCTTGTTTTATCCTTTATTCATTTCACATATTATCAGTTTTTAACTATCTTAACTTGTCTTATCATTACTAAGTATATCACACAATCATAATGCAAGAGATAACCATATTCTTATGATATAATTATGCTAGAAAAATCAAGAAGGTATGCAACATGAATAAATCATTCTTTAACATTATCAAAGAGGGAAGTCATATAACCTTACATATATTTTCAAATATTTTAAAACATATACACATAGATTCTAAGATCCTAACATGGGAATCCATGAAATATCTATAAACCAACATTTATTTGAAAGAGTTCGCCAAATAGAATAATAAGCTCATGCAAGGAATCAAAAAAATCCAAAAAACATGTGAGTAATATGTAAAATCTATATGAGATATTTTTTCAATCATGTAGAGTGCAATAATTAATGAACTAACATAGGAAGTCATTAGAGCATCACAAACTATCATAAGCCAACATATATTTGAAAGGATTTATCATAAGAGACATTAGATTCATACAAAGAATCTAAAGACATCCAAAAAACATGAGAGTAATATGGAAAATCTGTAAGTGACATTTTATCAAACATGTAGAATGTAAGAATCAAAGGAATTCATATAAAGTCAAAGAGGAAAACCCAATTTTCACCATCTCTAAGCGTATCTTACTTAATTATTTCATAGTATTTCCTAAGCAATTTATACACAACAACATGCTGATATCATTATGTGGAGATCACCATGCTTTATAGATATCTTCTAGTATCATTTTCAACCAACGTATTTAAGGAGTGTTCATCACCAACTCAAAATATTTATACTAGTCATGACAATCAAATAAATCATTCATCAATATCCTTTATGAAAACTATAAAACTAGAGAATCCTAACTTACAAGCATTTACCATGCATGAGATTCAACATTTTAAATAAATAAATATAGATAGCATGCAAATCCACTTTTCTGTATAGTATAAGATAGACATTTCTAAGATCCTAGCAAAAAAATGGCAAGATCTCATCACAATTATCATAATAGGTGGGGTTTCTAGGAATCTAACAAAAGGGTTCATATATATGAAAGAAAACAACCATAGAGTCAAGACTTTACCATTACAAGACTTCAAAGAACCTAAAAAGAAATAAAAATGGAGTAAGTTCTATATAACTACTTACCCTAGACTCTCATCATACTTTTTAAAAAGATTTTTGAGAAGAAATTTATTGATTTTTCCTCTATTTTCTATAAAATGATGTAGAACTAGTTTAAATTATATTAAACATGAATATTTAGGAAGAAAATGAACTAACCTTGAAAATTTTCAGAGTTGGGAGTGAAACTTACCTAATTGAGGAAAAACCTCATTCTCTTAGTTTAAGAGTTTCCTTAATATCTCTAAGTTTTTTCCCCTTTGCTTTAATGAGGAGAATGCCATAAATGAAGTTTAAATAGGGTTTGAGTTACCCTAGACGAGCTTTCACATATGTGGTGGTCAAATAGGAGTATGCCATGTCATAAAAGTGGTAAATTTGGTAAATTTCAAATATTTCAGTGTTTTTGGGCATGCCATGATTGGTCATGGAGTTTGTGATCGATCATAGCCCATGCCCGGTCATAGATTTTGTGACCGGTCATGGGATTTATGACCGGTCACGGGAACTCGAAAGGTGTGTCCCTTGGGTGTGATTGATCACGCATCCTGGGACACAAATGCTGAATTTTTCTAATACCTTGCAGTAAAACAGGTAAAACTTTCTCTAGGAAACTTCTTTTTATTAACCATTTTTTGGGTTGAAAACTAGACTCGAAGTCATTTCCAAAAAAATATGTTCTAACTCTAGTTCACTTGGGATTGGTGTCAATGGGCCTGAAAAGTTATCCCAATTTTGAAATCAATATAACTTTCAAACTTGACAAGTTCAAGGCCTAACTTGGGTTCTACACTTCTAATTCCATCCAAATGATTCCTAAACCATTCTAAGGTCTGTCTAAAGTATGATAATAACAATTTTACCCTTATGGAGCAAAATTTATAATTTTACCCTTCAAGTGGAATACGGGGTGTTACACTAAGATTAAATTCTGACTTTTGAGACTTATAGCTTTATATTCGAGTTATGGTGATGAAAAATTAGTGACTTGATAGCTAGTATGTTTATACGTCATGGTTTATTTCTGCTGCACCTTTAAGATTATGATGTTAGTGATAGATTCTTTTTATTCCACTGCCCATGATGTGTTAAGATTTAAGATTAAGATCTATATGACTCCACGGGTTAAGATAAAATACAAAAGTGAAAATTTTATAGTGAATATTTATAGACTTGGTTTAGTAGCGGCCCAGTTTCATGCCTAAATAAGGTTATAAAATTTGGGGTTGTTACATTTATAATATCAATACCCACCCAAATCCTTAAAAAATAACTTTCGTTGTTGTAGTGTTTGTCATCATCATACTGTTTGAAAGTTCCCATTCCCTTAGCAAGAACCCTCGTAGTGAACTTGTATAGTAAGCCCAATGGATAGTTGGATACCAGTCATGGATCCGAAAATCAACTTATTTAAAAATGGAGAGGGTTGGGTTGGAATTTGCATCTAAGCTAACAAGAGCAATCGTTTGTTTGTTGAAGTTCTAGGGTGCTTCTTGTCAGACCTTATAATAATCAACCTTATGGTTGAACAAAATCCTATAACAATCATTATCGATAGGTTGGACAAAAAATTCATCATTCCCCGACCATATTGAAATTCTATCCTAGAGGGGGGGTGAATGGGATTAGTTGCAATCTCTTTTAGCTTACTTAGTTTTTTTTTTACCTACTTTACCAATATTGTTATTTTGTTTACCAATTAATGTATATAGGGTTAAGTGATTCACTTATCCTTTTGAGAATAATTTAATTAATACTCAACTCAATTAACACACAAGGATGATCATAGGTGCAATGATTACAATAAGCACAAAATGAAGAGATCACACATAACCACAAGACACAGAATTTATAGTGCTTCAGCACTAACGCCTACGTCCACTCCTAAAGCTCAATCCAAAGCTTCTCATAATTTTATTTAGATTAAAGTACAGACAATATAGGTAAAAATTCATACAAAAACCTTTCTATTTGCTATGCAAACACTACCTACACTCTATGTCTCCGAAGAGTGCAATATTCATTCTGATGTCTCCGGTGGAAGGGACTTCAAACAATAATCAATATGATAAATATAATTTTACCTCATATAGGTTGATGTTGAAAGATGTACTAGTTATGGATGCTCCTACTTATGAGTTGATGTGCCTTTTCTTTTACGGATTGAAATGCAACAAAGATTGCTTTTTTTGATACCTTGTGATTCGCCGGTTTCCTTTCAACAGATAACGAAGATTGTTTTCCCTTTAGATATTTAATGTAGGAAGCTTAGAGGGAGATCACACACAATTATTTTCAATAGTACAAGATCATTTACATGGTAGGATTCTAGGCTTTTTAGCTTTCAGACTAGCCGCACTTCTCAGACAAGAAATTTTCTTTTGCGTTGATGTCTCTCATTGAACCTAAGGCATTATTACCCTTTTATAGAGCTAAGCCTAGTCTTACTCCATAGGAATAGAACATTTTCTAACAGACAAGTGTAGGGAATTCTCAAATTGGAATCTCTAAAAATAAGTGAAATTTTTCTGAGATTTATGGGCGTGATCGATCACGCATTTTTCATGATCGATCACGAATGTGTGATCAATCAGGCTGTGGGATCACAACTCTCAGGAGTTTCTAAATTGGCTTGAAATTTCATTCATGATCGATCACGAGATCTGTGATCGATCAGGTCATAATTGATCACCAATCTTATGATTGATTAGGGTCTATTTTGCTGAATTTTTCTGTCATCCTCATTTTGCTTTGGTTCTTTTTCTCCCTTTGTTTTTGGACCAACACTAATGCTTTTAGATCCGTCTTAATACCTTACAATCCCCTCGGGTTCATTTCCTAAAGTTTTAGTGCATTATGCATAGTGTGAGTATATTTCGAGTTTGTGCTTGTCATGAGCATCCCTTGAGTTTTTGTCTTTGGTATGCTTCATCATTGGCATCTTTACAACAAGTCTTCTTCTTAAATTGTGGTCTTGTTCCTCACTTCCTTTGACTTGTCATTGTCTTGGCTTATATGTCTTTAGTCCTTCATTGTATCCTTCCTTATGAGCTTGGGACTCTTTATCAGACTTTGACATAATACATTACAACTCCTTTGTTTTAACCATGGGATTGATAATACATTTCTTAACACATATCTTAGTCATAACCTTGTAGAAGAGGGACACACTGTAATATTTTTCAGTTAACACCTTCCTAATCACACATAAGACCCACTGAATTTGATCCCTCAAACATCCACAAATTCATAAGCTGGTGCAAGAGCTCTTCATGATCTCCATATATTCCTCTTAAGCCCTAATCCCCTCCATAACTAGAAACAATCCACCCACAAAACCACAAACGTTGAAAGGCACCTAACACCTCTCACCACGGAACCAAATTTCACTCACCAACAAACTCCAATCACC
Source organism: Platanus orientalis (assembly GCA_025762735.1). Classification (NCBI taxonomy): domain Eukaryota; kingdom Viridiplantae; phylum Streptophyta; class Magnoliopsida; order Proteales; family Platanaceae; genus Platanus; species Platanus orientalis. The sequence continues at coordinate 5,629 of JAOXJP010229590.1, read as the reverse complement.
ACTAAAGCTAGGAAACCCCCTATGACCCATCTCTAAAACCCTAAGTACCTCATCCTTGAGAACTCACAACCCCCCATATTTCAGAGAAAAACCTAGCACTATTGTTAACGCAATAGAAACAACCATGAATTCTACATAATGAGATAATGAGTCAAACCACTCACGGTCAATGAAATAAATAATAACTCACTAACAAGAAATCAATTTGCACACACACATAAGATGAAGATTTTACATGGTTAGGCTCTTCGATCGAGATCCACAGATGCTATTTATTCTTTACTATAAACTAAATAATACAAGTTGCAATTAAATGGATTTTCCTTTTTTCCATCTTAATCTCAAGACCCAAAAAACCTAAGAACTCGTTACTTCGTAACTCTCTTTAAGTAATGAATCTAAGGGATTAATTAGGTAATATTTGATTAGTAGTTAATTAGGTTAGATTTAGATAAGATTTGATTTGATTTGATCTTTATCTTGTTTTCATAGTTATCTCTTTTATAATGGTTTATTTAAGCCTCTCATAAGAGGCATTGTATGCAAGTTAAATTAATGAGAATCCTCTTTCTCTAAATTTCTTAATGTTATCACAGTAGGTCGATCTTGCTTGAAACTCGACTCTCACTTTTCCGTTTAGGGTGGGGCATCTCCCCCTAGGCTTGATGCCACTCACTGGTGATTATCTAGTAATAACTTCTCATTTTACAGAAGCTCATCGGCTTCCACATTCTTTCCAATAATCTCATCATTCTGAAACAGTTCCCCATGATAGTGCATCATCCTTATCCAAAAGGTAAATAACATATTACGGTTACCAATCACATCTTTTTTGTTATGCCTCCTTTGTTTTTATTCGCTTATAGAGCCATCTATAAACCTTTTAGAGGCTTCAACTTCTCTTGATAAATAGAGATGAGTAGCTATAGTATTTTTTACTGAGCTCATTATCAAACGCTTTCATGGTATCAATAGCTACCTGACTCACATCATCCCCTGGGCCCCGATATTTCTTCTTCCTCCTCCACTCCCCCTACTCAGTCCTCCATCTCCTCTCTTTCCTCCATCTTCAACCTCTCTTCCCTTATCATCATCAAACTAGACCATAGTAATAACCTTCTTTGGTGTTCCAAGTTCCTCACGGTTCTCCACGCCTATCAACTCCTTTCTCCCATCAATGGCTCTGTCGTCACTTCATCCAACCACTGTACTGATGTCGTTGGATCTTTTACTCCCAGCCCTCTTTATGCTAGCTGGTTAGTTTCAGATCAAAAACTTCTTAGTTGCATGATAGCAACTATATCACCCACTATTCTTCCTCTCGTTTTACACCTAAAACATGCTCGTGATGTCTAGACTACTCTTGAGCATCGATTTATGTCTCTTTCTCGCTCTAATGTCCTTCAAATGAAGAGTCATATCCAGAGCTTCAAAAAGCAGTAACTCTTTATGCTAGACTATCTTTAGCAACTGAATGTTCTTTCTGACACACTCGTTATAGTTGGATCACCCCTTGAGGAAGAGGATTTGGTTATTCACACTCTCAACAGCCTTCCAGTCGATCACAACTCTTTTAAGACAACTATTCACACACGTTCCAGCTCCATCTCCATGGATGAACTTCAGGACCTACTACTTATTGAGGACCAACAACTCTCTCAGTTTAACATTGATTCCATAGCCGACATTCTTTTCATTGCTCTTATTGCTTAGAACCAACCTTCTCCTGGCTCTTCCTTTCACGGTGGCCATACTCCCACCCAAGGACGTGACCATGGTTGTGGATGCAGTCATGGCTTCTCCTATCGCTCAAAGCTCTTTTGCTAGATTTGTGGAAAACCCAATCATTGTGCTTATGATTGCTACCATCGGCTAAATGCCAAATATCAGCGTCCATAACCTCCATTGGCACCTCTTATAGCTCTTCTTATTGTAGCACCACCAGCCTCTCAGTCCACTTAGTTTTTTTATTTTGGTGCCTTAAATCACATCACAACAGATCTCTCTTCTCTCTCTCTTGTTAAACCATATTTTGGTTTTGACTTTGTTATTGTAGGCTATAGCCCACAGTTCCCTATGCAAAACACATGGACCGGTATTCTCTCCTTCCCCTCCCGTTCATTTAAACTCAATCGCATACTCCATGTTGCCTTTATCTCTTCCAACCTCTTATCTGTTCAACAATTCACAAAAGATAATAATTGTACTCTTGCATTTGACTCTAATGGCTTTGTTGTTTAGGACAATACCACAAAGTAACCGGTATTGCAAGGCCCTATCCAGTCTCAAATGTTGCTCCCTCTCATTGCTATTCTTCATATGCTCTTGCATCCAACTACTCCACCATGTCACTTTGGCATCATTGGCTGGGACATTTCTCCCGGGATTCATTTACTTCAATCCTGCGCTCTTTGAAGCTCCACTCTCGTTCAATAGACAATGAACCTTGTATTTTAAATCTCATCGTGTACCCCTATTACCATCTAATACAATATCCACATTTCCATTACAACTTGTTCATTCAAATTTATGGAGACCTTCTCCGGTTCCCTCAGTTAATGGTTTTCATTTTTATGTCTTATATTCATTGATGATTTTAGCCATTTCACATGGATTTATCCCCTTTGGCATAAATCTGATGTATTTTCAAATTTTCAGCATTTTAAACTTCACACAAAGGCCCTTTTATCCTCCTCCATCAGGTCACTTCGCACTGATGGTGGAGGGGAATATATGAGCAATCATTTTACTAACTACCTTTGCTTGTTTGGTATCTTTCACCAAATATCATGCCTGTACACACCCTCTCAAAACGGCGTGGCTGAGCACAAACATCACCACGTCATTGAATCCATAATTGCTCTCCTGAAAATAGCTCATATGCCTATCTCTTATTGGCTTGATGCAACTTGTACTACTACCTTCCTAATAAACCGTATACCCTCCTCCGTATTGTCATGGGTCTCCCCTTTTGAGGTCCTTTTTAAATCCCCCATGACTACTTGTTCTTAAAGGTATTTAGTTGTCGGTGTTTTCCCTGGCTAAGACTTTATCAGCCTCACAAGCTATCACCTAGATCTCTTCCCTGTCTCTTTCTTGGTTATTGCTCCTTAAGCAAAGGCTACCGGTATTTGGACTTTATTTATGGTAGAGTTTACTCTAGCAAACATGTAGTTTTTCATGAACAAATTTTTCCCTTTGCACCCTCCATGGTTCCCAGCTCCTCTCATCTCCCATCCCCTTCCTCTCCTTTTCTTTTTTGTCTTCCCTTCTTCTTCTTCTTCCCTGCTAAACTCCCAACCACCCTCATCTCCCCACCACTCTTCCACTGCAGTTCCCTCCCCTCTTTCTGCTACTACAACTTCTACTTCCTCTCCATCTCCCAGTTCATCCTCTCCCACTTATTCTACTCGGTTGTCTTTTACTCCTATTCGTCCCATGCGCACCCTCCTAAAGGATGGCATTCGTAAGCCCATTCAAAAGTTATGTCTCTCAGCTTTTCAAATTGAGACTACCGATCCATCATGTTACTTAGAGGCCACTCATTCTCCTCACTGGCGCCAAGCCATGTTAGATGAGTTCCAGGCCTTGCAAACTCACTCTACTCAAGTCAATGGGTGTAAATGGGTGTTCCACCTAAAACATGGTGTTGCTAGCACCATTGTTTGTCACAGAGCTTGCCTGGTTGCGAAGGGCTTTCATTAAACCAAAGGTGTTGATTATAATGAGACCTTTAGCCCAGTTGCCATGATTCCAACCGTTCGTCTTGTTCTATCAATTGCCTTGCATTTTAGTTGGCTAATTCAACAGTTCAATATCAAGAATGTCTTTCTACATGACACATTACATGAGGATATTTTTATGGACCAGCCCCCTAGCTTTATAGATCCTGACTTTTCCCACCATGTCTGCAAGATCCGTAAGACAATATATGGCCTCAAGCAGGCCCCACAGGCTTGGTATGATAGTTTATCTCTATTTATTACTACACAGGGGTTCAAATGTTACACTGCTGATGCATCTCTCTTTGTTTGGCACAAAAAATCCACCACCATCGTGATGTTAGTGTATGTAGATGACATCCTGCTCACCGGTAGCTGCCCTGCCTACATCTCAACGCTTCTCTCTGCCTTGCATGCGGCCTTTTCCATGACCAACCTTGTCCCATCAACTTATTTTTGGGGATTGATGTTCATCATACCCCTATCTGTTATTTTCTTAGTCAGGCTTCTTATGCTAAATCAATTTTGTCATGGGTTTCCATGATCTCTTGCAAACCCTATGCTACCCATGTTACTTCAAAGAAGCTTATTGATGGCTCTCATGATCCTCCTTTTGAGGATGCTTTCCTGTTCCGCAGTCTAGCTGGGGTGCTTCAATACCTCACCATCACTCACCCTTATCTCTCTTTTGCTATCAACAACATTTGTTAGCACATGCATGCTCCTCTTACTTCCCATTTCCAAGCTCTCAAGCGCATCATACGCTACATATAAGGCATACTCCATTATGGGCAACATTTCACATTTGGTTCATTATGCTTAACAACTTACATTGATGCTGACTGGATAGGAAATATGATGTAGAACAGATGTCACAAGAAGTTTTGTGAGTTACACACAAGAAAGGAAAAAGGCTCTAGTAGAAATCATGAGAGTTACACACAAGAAAGGGAAAAGCTCTAGTAGAAATCATGAGCATCATGAACCCCGAGATCGGAATTGCATGAAATTTGGTGAGCTTAAGCGAAATTTTGCGAGGATCATAACTCACAACTTTGCTGCGAGCACCGCCACTTTTCGCATAAATTCCTTCGTTTAGGCCCTCAAATTAGCGTTTTTGTTATGTTTAGTAAATTTCGTTTTCGCTATAACTTTCTATTTCGAAGTCAAAATAAGATCCCGTTTGTTATGGGATGTTTCCTAGCGATAGTAGTATTCGATTTTGTTAGTAAATCATTTTTGCTATTTTTGGTAAAAGTTACCAAATTAGCCTAATTCTGTGCTTAACACGAATTAGGGTTTCTTTTTTTCTATTTAAAGCATTGTAGCCTTCAAGGCAAATCAATTTTTCATTAATAAAAGTTTTAGTACGAGTTTATCTTCCTTGGTGAAGTTTAGGGTTTTTCCAAACAAAGGAGACGACGTGTTCTTCGCCTTGCTATTCCGCTGCATCAGTTGGTATCAAAGCCTAGTCAACAAGCCTGGGTTTGATGACTAACTCACAAAATGATAACAACCTCTCTAGCGATGGTGAACGTGAGGGAGTGGCTCTTTCGAGAGCCGATTTTGAAAAATTTTAGCGTGACAACCAGTAAGTATTGCGTGATTTGCAGACAGCAATCACTAGGTTGACATGGGAAATTACTCAAATTTGTGGAGACGACAGAAATCGCGACGGTCATCAAGCCCATCGTGATTGTATTCCGAATCATCAAATCTGGCAACGAACCTATGAAGAACCATCTAGTGATGAAGAAGAGTATGTCAAAGGCGATAATCATGGATGACGAGGCGAAGGATTTAGAGGTCATGGTGGCCGTGGAGGCCAAAACTTCAGGGGATATAGTGGTCGAGTAGATCAAAGCGAATATCAGATGAGGATGGACCTGCCCAGTTTTGATGGTCAT
>JAOXJP010229588.1:0-10924 GCA_025762735.1 Platanus orientalis | reverse complement strand
CTTCTTAGGCATTGGGATAGAAGTATAGGGTTGTCTAAGTTCTAGTTGGGGTAGGACTGCCCCATCTTTGTGAATTCTTTCCTCTTGTATCTTTTCTTTGTTTTGATTATTTGGGGATTCCTTATCCCCTTTGTACTTTTTTTGGTCCTCTTTTAATAAAATTTTTTCTTAGCAAAAAAAATATATATATATATATTTTAGAGCTCTATTCTAATTTCTTTCATATAAAGATTTATTAGGGTCAATTTCTTGGTTTTTACATGTAATTGGGTAAAATCCCTCAACATGTTAATTCCTTGAAAACTTTGGGGTTAACTCTTTAATTAAAATAGGACACTAATTTTTTTTTCTTTTCCCAAAAAAGACATCTCTCTAGAATGAAAAAGGGCTTTCACATAAATAATAATAATTATTATTGGAATGAAATCCCCAATTTTCGGCCCATTCATAAAGCCCTAACTCACTACAATAACTTATAGCTTAAACACATTCACAGAGGGATGTAAATCCCAACAAACAAATTTCTTCTTTCATGGTTAAAGGCTCATTTTTCATTCGACAAAATCCCCTAATTTTATTAACATTACAAACCCTAACTATCATTATTTAGCTTAAAAAAGCTAGGATCATAGCATGGTTACACTAAAATCATTAATTTTATGGAAAAGGGAAGTGCAACTTACCAATTTTGTGGAGTTAAGGTTGTTGCCTTCCAGTTAGGGTTAAACGCCCTTCTCTCTTCCCCTGTAATTGTGCAACCAAGAGTCCGTCTATCCACTTCTTTTTCTTCTCTTTCCTTTTCTATTCTTTCTTCTTTCTTCTTTCTTCTCTTTCTTCTCCTTCTTTCTTTTGTTCTTTCTCCTTTTTTTCTCCTCCTTTCATTCGGTTGTTCTTCAATTTCGTTTCTCTCATGCAAATGGGCTATTGCCCCTTTATTTTCCTTCTCTTTTATTTGACCTTTTCTTTTTCCAAAAAAATACCCCTACACAAAAATTGACTTGTTTATTATAGCAGCCCGTGACAACAGTTTATTTAATTTAGTTGTTTAGCCTATAAGGATACACAAAAAATGATGAAGGAATATAGCCTCTAAAAACTGTGATACAACACCAATGTAATCTAGGAGAAAGTAGGACGTTTAACAATTGAAAGAGCATAAGATATCCTTTTAGTCGAGTGTGCTAGTTTTTATTTGAATTTAATGCAAAAACCCTACATATAAAAAAATTCAAAATATTAATTTTATTTAATTTTTAGATCATCCTCATGAATTCATAAACTTTATAGGAGAGGAAAGAATATTATGTGCTTTGCAAAAGATCGAACAAAAAAAAAATTCTCGATGAAGTTGAAGATTTTGTAAGGCATCCACCAAACCACCCACTAGTGTAGCCTCCTCTTGATTTACCTTTGCTCTCTTTCAACAATAGTGGCTCAAGAGGGAGATGACTAATGTCTCTTCCTTTTCCCCTCATCCAAAACCCTAATCCCTTGGAGAGAAAAGAAACATTGCCCAATTGTCCAATCTCCTTTTTAAGAAAAAGTATATTTTAAAATTGTTTTTGTGTGTCTTCCTTCCTTTTGGGGATTGCTCATCCCCCCTTGTCCCCTTTCTTCTTTCTTTAAGTAATAAAGTTTTTTTCTCATGAAAAAAAAAAAGTTTGTGTGTGGACGTTTCCTAGGGTTCTAGACACTTATTACAATTTTTAGCAATTACAATTTAAGGAGCATTTTGGGGTGGGATATTAAGGGATCATATCCTCTAGCTATGGAAAACTTTCCAATTTCTAAATTGAATTGGACTAAGAAACTTCTTTTCAAAATAAACTTCCTAAATAACCTCATTATTTGGATTATAAACTAATTGGATCTTCCACTAATTGCAATAATGTCCTCAACACATTGCAACTGAACTCCTAGAGTTTAGGAACACAAGTGAGCCATTTTGTGTAGTTTATTTTACAAATCAATCTTTTCACCATCAATATTTCATGTAAGATTGGATGAAAGTATCATTGCCACATCCCTAGCTTATGTAATGCTTTATGCATGATTCTCATTGGCCATTTGGACTCCTAAACATTTGGAAAAATATTTAAATAAAATTATTAATTAGAACAATTTGATAAAATTATTTTATCAAATACCATGGCCATGGATTTCCTGGGTCCTACGCACTATAGTGATCATCTTGAATATTCTCTCTAATTAGGAGTGGTGGATTCCTTGTTGCGCATCCCCATGTCCCTCATGTGATTTCATGCAACCCAACACACCTGTATATAGCCCCTAATTAGGCATCACCTATTGGTAGTATTAAAGCTATACAAATCACACATGTAGACACATGGATCCCTCAGGTCAAAGGATAAGTTGTCAATTGTATGAGAATATCTCTAAAATCGTGACAATGATCATATCCATTGAGTGTTCTAGTCATTCCTGTTCAGTGTGTGTACCTCTTATGTGCACCCACGTGTTTGCATAGCGTCCGCTACCCTAGTAGTTGAGGTGCACTGCCCTACACTATGTAGCAGCATGATATATGTCAGACATATGCGAGTGCAACGCCTAATCAACACCCATATCCACATGTTTTCCTAGTGTTCACTACCTTACGCTATGTAGCAGCATGATATGTGTCATGCATATGTGAGTGCGACACCCAATTTACCCAGAGCTGAGTGTGTACCTTTTACACACACCCACGTGTTTGCCTAGCATCCACAACCCTAGTAGTTGAGATGCACTACCCTAGACTATGTAGCAGCATGACATGTGTCATCCATTTGCGAGTGCGATACCCAATCAACATCCATAGCTGAGAACAATTAAAGCACAAGGTACTAAAAGTCCTTGTCTCCTGTTAGTGATCCAGTATCACCAACACGGGGCATTCTACAATGATGCCTAAGAGTCTTATATCATTGATGCCAGCTTGCTAAGTTGGTAAAGTCTGTGGGCATCGTACCACCGGCCTGGGTTCAAAACCCATCTTCTCCTACTAATAAATTAACCACTAATGTCTACCTATCAGGAAAAAAAGAAGAAGAAGCAATTCATTATTTAATAATTAAATAATTGTGTTATTTCTTTTTTGAGGGCATATATATCTAAAAGAGTGTAATTGCACTAGTTAGTTCAAAAGTCAACCAATGCAAACACTACATTAGCACACAACATCCAACCCAAACTTTATCTAGACTTCTGCTAAGTTCCAAAAAATGACTTTCATGCTTCACTTTTATGCATGTACTTTGTGTCCATAATCAAAAGAACCATACTCTGGTGATACCGTGGGGAAAGGAGAGGGATACGCTGAGAACTTTGTGATAAATAAGCAACATCAAGTGGTTGTGATAGCCATAGCATTGCCCATTTCATGAGCATTGGCTGTTGTTCCTAAAGATCATACATTCGTTCAGACTTCAGAGATGTTGAACTTACAAATAGGAAGTATATCTATATCTAAATCTATAACTGTGCTTTTTTTATTAAAAAAAAATTGTAACTGTGCTTTAGTATTTTAGCTTTTGTATTAAGTAGTATGGATTTTGTACATCTAGATCTTTTCCATATAGCAATATTGACTGTAATGTTACTGGTTGATATTTTTACAGCTTCAATTACTGTCAAAGAGCCGTGCTTCTCTAATTCTAATTGTTTCCTATCCTCGCTCTTTCAATCTGGCTCGTCATACTTCTACCAAATTCTAGTGTGCAGTTCTTTATTTCACATAATTTTTCTTTCAGCTGAGAAACACAATTCCAATAACTTAGTATCTTGTTCTTGCTTCTGTTATATAAGCTTTCCTGTTCATAATGTTTTTGGAATAAATTTCCTGTTCATAATTACAATGCTTGAATTATAATTTATTACTTTTTTAGCTTGGCGATCAGCAATTTTAATTCATTGATCTTCTTCTTAAGCTGCATCTATTGTCAAGAGGTTTTTGTAAGTACCACCACACCTTCATGGCTTCATCTGATGCGGACTTAATCAAGAGGTTCTTGTACATGCCACCACAAAAGAGAATTAGGTTCAAGTCTTGTGAAGTATGTGGGTTAAAAATAGTATTTTAGGGTTGGGGATATACTTGTAATAAGGCCAATAGTACCATGGTTTTTTAGTCCAAGGGTATTTTTATAATAAGGCATTGTTGTCAATGGTATTTTAGTAATTTTAGTGAGTCAATAAGTCAAAGTGGAGCCCTCTTAGAGTGCTGGTCGAAATTCTTTAGGAAGCCTTAATTTTTGGCAATTTAGTTTTTAGAAAGTCAATGTTTTAGTAGTTTTAGGTTTAGGAAAGTCTTAGGTATCAAGTAAGCTAATTAATTTAGGACTCTCAATTTTAGTTCTTGCTTTTTTCTTAGTGTTTTCAGCCTTTATAAAGGGCTGCACGTTTTTATATTAGGAGACAATGAATTTATGAAGAAAAGTTTGGTTCTGTTGGGTTTTATCCCTCCTTCTCCCTTCCCATGGTTTAGCCATGCGGACTAGCGAGGGTTCGTCCCTATGCTTCTTCTTCCCTCTTCCTTCTTCTAACGTCTTATTTTTCTTCTCTTCATCTCTTATTTTCTTCTAACTATTGTTCTCCTCTTTCTATCTTCTTCTTTCTTCCCTTATTTTCCTTATTCTAATTCCCTTTATTGTGTTGCTACAATACCATATGTACTAGAAGATTCGAGTTGTTGGAAATAAAAGAATTTGTAGAAGAATATAATTTCATAGTTGTGTTTTTTGGGACAGCTTCTAGTCCAAGTCACACAAATCAAACAAAGGTAATTTGTGCTTGTTTTCTCAAGTTTTCTTTCCCCATCTATTTCCTTTATTCTTCCTCAAACTCGTCTTGATTCCTCTTCTTCTCTGCTAGTTTCTAAACAAAGATTCTCCATTGGTTTTATGAAATCCCATTAAAGAATCTTCAAGGTTTGAAATTTTATTATTTCACATAGAAAATCTTATCAGAAATCAATGAAATTTTGATCATAGGACCCTCATATATGTCAAAATCTACTTGCAAATTATCAGAATTTTCTTATGCATCAGTAGGGGTATTTTAGTAATTCTAGGGTTCTATCTAGAAATTCTAGAATTACCCTTCTGGGTTTCTTCTCCCCTTTTTTTTTGTCTAAATTCTTCTAACTCTCTCTACTTGATTTTCTTCTTCAATTCTTATATTTTTCCTAAATTTTTTGATTACTTAAGTGTTTGGTTCGATGCTTCTATTCTTGCTTCTACATCTCCTTTGGACTTTAAATTGAGTCCTTGGTATCATCCTACATCACCATCTCAACCCCAAATTCAAACTGTTTCTTAAACCCAATCTCTTTTACCAGTTTCGGTCATCGTCACCATGTCAGGTCCTCTAACACATCAATGAGTGAAATCTCATGGTTTATGTGATTTAGTCAGTTGTTGTTACTTTTCGGATGGTGGAGGTATGGTTGTTATTGACATACTTCATCTTCTTCACCTCCCCTCATGACATTTCTCCTTCAAAAGTTCTCGGCCTCCAACCCAATCCTTCGATTAGCTAATCTCAAGAGCTTCCACCAAGGAAGAATGATGAGTCTCAACTTAAGCCCATGTGGCTTTTTTTCAAGAACAAAAATATCCTCACGTTCTTGAATCTATAAAAACAGAAAAAACAAGTTGTAGAGTCCCGAAGTTGGAGGTTGGGCAGATTTGGGAGCAAATATGAAATACCAAAAAAAAAAAATTACAAACCCTATAATCTCTCTTTATTGGGGATGATTCGCGTTATTGGCTCTTTCATTGTCTTGCATAAAGGAGGAAAAAAGAAGGTTAAAAAAGAGAGACTGGCAACGGCTTGAGCAATTCAACTGTGGGAAGGGAGAATAATTTTCGCTGGTCACGTAAGAGAGAAGGAATAGTTGGTGTAATCAACGTGTCTTGTATCATTGTAATGAAATGAAATTAAAGCCCCTTCATATTTAAAACCAGAAAAATATGGAGCAAAACTTGGTCTACAAAAAATGAGCAAGACTCTAATATGCCCCCACCATAATTGGCTGAACCACAATGAATTAATCCCAATCCCTAACCTATCGTGTTCTCTTGCCCATCTTCCCCGTCTCTATCATTGTTTTTTTTACGTTTGATTACACAATAGATGGTTCAGTCAAGTGCAACGAATACTAATAACTGTGCCAATGAGGAGTGAGATGATGCAAATTGAAGGCGTGTAAAGGAAAAGAGGAAGATCATAATTGAGTTGGGTTGAAGTAGTGAGGAAAAGACATGGGTGCTTGCAATTTAACGATAGATTGGAGCTAGATCAAATGGGATGGTGGAATAGGACTTGTGTAGCCAACCCCAAATAATTTGGATAAGTTTCCGTTGTTGTTTGGTTACACAATCTCAAATGACCCTTCTCTAGTCGTGATTTCATCTTGCCTTTTCTTTGTTAAGATTTTCGACTATCAAACTTTGTCTCTTCTTTTTTGCTTCTAAATTTCCCCAATAGGCTTTTTGTATCCCTTGATTTCTTTTTATATCCATTGATTTCTAATGTTAGAACTTTTTTCTTCCTATGTACAAAGGACCAAAGGCTTCCTCCCATGTCCTCTTCTTTTTTGGTGTATGTGTGTATCTGATGCAGACTTCTTTTGGATAATTCTGATGTGGACATCTTAAAGAGGTTCTTGTATATTCCTCCACACAAAGGAGCAAGATTCAAGACATGCTATTCATAAAAAAAAAAAAGGATTCAAGACATGCCTATGTGTGGGTTGTTTTAGGTTTCTTTAGGGGTTGGGATAAGGCATTTAATGCCAGGGTTAGTTTAGGTTTTTTTATGCAAAGGGTATTTGATGATGCAACTCTTCAGTGGATGAAGAAGTACAAGCCTTTTAGAAGCCAAGACCAATGTTTTTGAAGAGAACCAAGTGATATTGTTGCACATAGTTCTTAGACTTTATTTTTAGTGTTTTCGTTATGTTTTAGGAGGGTTTTAGTAGTGGATTAATGTAATAAGGCCATTACAGCCAGGTTAGAAAGTTGGTAGGGAGTTGGAATTATTTTAGAAGAAGTGTAGGATTGTTTTTAAATTTTTCATAATTTTTTAGAATTCTTTTTGGTTTTTTTGGGTTGACTGTACAAGGGAGGGGTATTTTGATTCAATTTTGAGTTTTTTATTATAAATAGGTTATAAAGACCTCTTGTACGACAATTGATGAAATAAAAAATTTTGGCAGCTTACTTAGAGCCGTACGGCTGAGTTATCTTCTTCATCTCTCATGATTAGGTGAGTTCTACTTCTTAATCTCTTCTTTTCTAATCTTCTCTACTCCATATCCCTTCTTCACCTTCTTCTTTCTTCTTTTTTAAGTTTTTCTGTAAATAACTTTTTGTTTTCTCCTTAAATCTCATTCTTTTATCTTCTTTATTAATCTATTTTGTTTCTACCATCACACATCACTCTCTCCATTGTTTTCCTCATTGTTCTTTACACTTTTATACTAAATTCTTGAAATCTAGAAAATTTCCAGCAACACCTATTTTTCTAATTACTCCATCTTCCGTACATAAAAATTTAATTCCCTTTAAACTTAATCATTCTACATCCCCACAAACCTTTCCACACACTGATGCAGCATAAGGGAGAAGATACCAAAATATACCAAAAATTGATGTAAAGTCATTCCAAAGCCCTCAATTAATGGTTAGATTTAAAGTGCGGACACAAAAGTTTTCAAGAATGAAATTTAGTATTTCAAGTAACCACAAAATAAGAGAAAATTGATGATTGAATCGTAGAAATAGAGTTTAGAAGAATATAGAATGAAAAGAAGGAAAAAGACCCCAAAAGGGTATTTTTGTAATTTTGGATTAAAAAATCCAAAATTATCAAAATGCCCCTTTGACGCATCAGAAAATTCTGAAAATTTTATGGTCATTTCTGATGTGTGACTGACTTCTATAGTTAAAATTTCATGAAATTCTGATAAGATTTGATGGGTCAAATCAAAGAATTTCAAAAAAAGTGAAGGTGCTTTAATGGAGGTTTCAAGAGAAGGAAGAAGAACAAAAAGAAGAAGATGAAAGAAGAATATGACAGAAAGAATGAGAAGAAAGTAGTATAGAAAGAAATACAAAATTAGGAAGAAACTAAAAGAGAGAAAAAGAATGAAGATTTACCTTGAAGGAAAGAGGGAGCTTGTGGCTACACCTATGAAAGAAGAAGAAAGAGGGGAGCAATGAGTGATATCAACCCTTGGAGAAGAAAAACATGGCTACAGCCACACCTTGAGAACACCCAAATATTTAAAAACAAATTTATTCTTCACTACTAAATTAAGGGAGAAGGGTTGCCTTTAAATAGGTTTACAATTTTAAGAAATTGGAAACTTGCCAAAATTAGAAACTTCCTAGTTAAGTTTTCTAAAAACATTACTTTCTAAAAACTTATTTTCCAAAAAATTAAAACTCAAAACTTCCTAAAAACACTATTCCTTGTTTTTAGTGACCACCCTTTAGTAATTTGGTCATAACTTTCTTAAATCAGCTTGGATTTGCACAATCTTAGTCTCATTAGAAAGATAACTGAATAACCTATCTAATTACACCAAAATTAAGTCCAAAACTCAAGTTTTGACCTTCGAAATAGTGGGCTGAACATAAAAAAAGGGATTACAATTAAAAACCCAAAAAAACTAAACTAAACGTGACACTATTGGCCTCGTTACAAAATAACCCACCCCTAACTAATTCTAATCAACTCCATATCATATGTGCATCTAAACATTGCCCTCTTATGTGGAGGTACATACATAAGTCTTGCTTGATTGTCCGCATCAGACTCCCTTGTGGACCTCTTGGAAGCTCTGTTGCTCAAACAATTTCGAAGATAATAGACTTATGGTAACTTTCCTGTAAGTGGATGATTTCAACCCACAAAAATTCTGTAGATAAAGTATAAAAAGAAGAAGAAGAAGAGGTAGAAAGCCTTTAACCCAAGGGGAGGGAGTATTTAACCCGAGGGGAGGGAGTAACCCCCACTAACACTGTTAAACTAGGGTTGTCCTTAGACCCATTCCAGGGTTTTATGCACTTTACTTGCAACCAAAGAGAAAGAAGAAGAAGTACAAGGAAGCCAATACGTGAGAATTCCAAATTTTATCTTTATTCATCATAAGAAAACTTACTGGTTGTGTGGGTGTTTTATAGCCCCCATGGCCAGACTTATTTCACCCTAAACATAATAAAGACTCAAATACCCCCCATAGCACAAGGATATGCCCAAAACAACCTCAGACTACATATGATAAGAAAAAGACCACTAAAATAACCTACTAAGACAAATTTACCCTCATAAAATGTGCTAAGGACTAAAACATACAATAAATATCTTAGTGAAACCATAGCATAGGCGCAACTCTCTTGCTCCATCTCTAATATACCTGAAACTTTTGCCTGGACTTGATGTCCTCATCAGCACCCCTCACGTAAGACAAGTTTTTTTTCCTTTTTCTTCTCTTATTTTCTCTCTCCTCCCTTCTCCTACGATATTTTCTTCTTTTATCTCTCTTTTTGTTATTTTCTTTTTTCATGATTATTCCTCATTCTTTCTGTCTTTTTTTCATCTTTTTCTTGATTCTTGCATCTATTTTGCTGATTCTTTAAATTTTCTGCATTGTTTGATTTTTTTGGATTAAAGGTTCTTCAGAATTTTTCCTTAATTTTGTTGAATCCTCTATTAAAAAATCATTGCAGATTTGAATTTTAAAGATTTTATATACTTAGAAATCTCAGAATTCAATGAAATTTTCTATGAGAATCCATCTAAGGGTCATCTAAATCCATCTAAAATGTTATAAAATTCTAATGCATCAGTAGGCGTATTTTGGTAATTTCAAAATTTTGTCCAAAAATTACAAAATTTCCCTTTTGGCCTTTGTCTACTATTTTTTTTTGATTCTTTCTTTAATTTCTTGATTCATTCTTTGCTTTCTTGAATTTATTATCTTCTATTCCCTTCTTTAATCAAGAATTGCACTCTTGAACTCATTCTTTAGTCTTTTGAATCTTCCTAGTTTCTTGATTTCTTTTAAATTGAATTCTTGATACTCTTTCTTTAATTCTTGAAATCCCATCATTCTTCTTGTAGGAACCTAATTCCTAGGTATCCTATATCAGCTTTCCTTCCTACATTAATTTTCATATTGGAATTAAGGATTTTGCAAGTTAGTTTTGGGTTCCTACAAATGGTATCGGAGCCATTCGATCCAAAGGTTTAGGGTTAGAGCCAAATAAGCAGATTTAATGATCTGCAAGTTAATGAGAGTAATCCAAGAAAATTATGCAAGAGGAATCCAGTTTAAGGATTCTGGAGGAGAGTTGTGCCTAGTTCTTGGGTGAGGTTTAAATCAAGTTGGTTTAGAAAAGGTTGAAAGGGAGACTTGTAGATTGATTCCAACAGAGGAGAAAGAAATGACATAATTTAATCAAGATTCAAGGAGGTGAGTTTAAATAAAGGTGAAACTTATTTATTTTTAATTGATTTTAAATCAAAGTTTATGATGGAGAAATTATTGTTCTTTAATTATAATTATAGGGATGCCAAAAGGTGGTTAGTTAAAATTTGAGAAAATAAATCAAGAAAAGTACTTAAAATTTTGCAGATTATGAACAAAGAGGTTTGCAAGTGTATCAAAGATATTAGTTCTTCAATTCAAGTATGGACAAAATCTAAGTCTCTAACTTCAAGGTATGATGCTTCATAGATATTACCAATGGAATATTGGATATATGGTATGGATAATGGTGACTGCTTGGGAGAAGATGTAGATCTTAAAAAAGACGAAAGGAACATTGCAAATGCCGATGTTGAAGTACAAGAAGTCAAAGAATCTAAAATTTTAGAAGATTCAAATCAAAATTTGCTACAACCAAGCTTATCT
>JAOXJP010229587.1:0-10924 GCA_025762735.1 Platanus orientalis | reverse complement strand
CACCTCATGGCTACAAATGCCTTGAGAAATTCAAATGAAATGATTACATTACAGGTGGCTGCCAAACAGGCTATTAATGTTTTGAATGGTTGCAAATCTAGCTCTTTGCCTGAGTTTTTTCAAATTTAATTAATTTTTATATGGAAATGGAAACCAAACTATTTTCTCTCATTCATGTAACCATAGTCATGTTAAATCCAATGTTGGAAATCCTTGGTCTATCATCTCATTTGGTAGAGGCTTTCTAGTAAGTTCCATCATGTACGAACTATTGGAGATAAACGAGCCTATCAATTAAACCAAAACAAGTTAAAAGCAATAATAATCAAAGAAAAAATTAATCACAACCACAAGCACACTACGAAACACAAGAGTTACATGAAAAATCCCAAATTGGGGAAAAACCATGGAGCCGTAGAAAAAGCTTCACTATTCTTAGAAGATTACTAGGGTTTTCTCTCAATTTCTCACAAAACCACAAATTTTCATTCTTTTTTTTTTTCTTTCTATAAACCCTAAACAACAATAAAGACCCTATATAGAACTTAGAGGTTGAGTTTGGTACGAATCCCTTCCTTTTATGGACCTTCTATATCAGTTTCGCAACTAATTTTCCAAGTTTGATCCAATCTATAATACTTTAGATTGGTCCAATGTTAAGGTTGGATCGGTCCACCATTATTTGGATCGATCCAACTTGCCACTATTAGTCGTTTGTTTTGTTAACTATATATGTTTTTCAATTTCATTCCTAGTCTTGATTTATAGGATTTACTATTTAAATGTAATCATCATTGTAAGTCCAAGATTGTTTGTGAAGAACCTCTCCAAGACCAAGAAGACTTCATGTGCATCAAGACTCAAGTGCAAGGCAAGTCATCAAGTGAAGCTCCAAGTAAGTCAAGAAACATGGTCTTACAATGCCCTGAAAGGTTTGTGTTGGTGATACCCCTGACTGCTAGGACCCTAAGTAGTTCATTGCTCGGGAACCTAAGACTAGCTTATGACCCTAGGAACATGTTCCTTGAAGAAATCATCCAAGAAAAGAAGGGAAGAAAAACACTAAAAGTGCTTAAGGCAATCTTGGGACTTGGGGAGCCCGTGAGAACTCTGGGGCACCCCAAGGTGTATAGCTGGGGTGACCAAGTGGTCTCTAGGACGCCTTGCTTGAGAAAAGGAAAAAATATGGGGTGTTCTAGCCTAGGGCACCCGCGATAGATGTGGGGTGCCTGCTGAGGGGTACCTGGAGCACCCCGTAATCATGGGGGGCGCCCAGGATGGCTGACAATGGTCATAAATTGATTTGTTATGCAATTTTTTTTTACTCTCTTTGCTTCCTAACCCCTACCTATAAAGCCAAAACTGTTGGGAATGTTGAAGACACCTCTTCCACACCTCTTATGAATTCCAAGGCAAAGTATTGAGCTCTCTTACTTCCAAAATCATTCTTCCTTGAGAGAAATTTCTTAAGTGCAAATAAGAAAATCTTGTGAGAGGTAGGTGTGTGTGTCTAGGTGATTTATTGAGTGAATATCCCCTCACCTAGACTGAGTTAAAGGCTCTTGTCCCCTCAAGAGGTCATTGGAGAGCTTGTCTTCAAAAGAATAAGCTTCCACAACTGGTGCTACACAACTAGTCACACTTGCCTTCAAGAGGCCAAGCACCAAATTCTTCAATCTTCCTTAACACCATTTGTGGACATCTTCTGGAGACACTAGACGTGGAACACTCACCGGAGACACCGAGTGCATTTTATCACTTCCATCGAAGACATTGGAGGGAGTACATGCTCATCGGAGCATGAGTAGTAAGTTTTGTTGGTTTACTTGTAATAGTTGTTAAAACTATTAATAAAAATCAACACACCCCTGTAGTGGGATTAGAGAGTGGATGTAGGCCATCGCGTCGAACCACTATAAACATTGTCTTGTCTGTTTACTTATTTTAACTACTTGTTCTCATCTATCACTAGCACACAAACACCTTTGTGCTCACATTGCATATTTAATTTACTTTGACTATAAGCTTGTCATCTCATATTATTATTGCTATTGGCTTCCCAACAATTGAATTATGTTATTTATACTTTACTAACTAAAAGAATCAAAAAAATTTGAAAACATCCTATTCACCCCCTCTAGAATAAATCGACTTAGAATTTCAACTGGTATCAGACCAAGGTTTCTTTTATTGGGCTTAACAACCTAAGTCAAAGGTCCACTTGCCGAGAGGGCTATTGATATGGCTAATTCGGAGGAGTCTTACTCTATTACAAAACCTCCATTTTTCAATGGGACTAATTATCCTAATTAGAAAATTAGGATGAATACCTTCCTCTAAGCTATTGACTTAGGAGTGTGGCTATCAATCCAACAAGGTTGGGATAAGCCTTCCACCTCGGAAGGAGAATGGGACTACAGTCAAAGAAAAGTATGCACAAATAACTACAAGGCATTGAATGCCATATTTTGTGCCTTGAGTCAAGATGAGTTTAGACATATTTATAACCTCACCACCGTTAAGGAAGCGTGAGATTTTTTGTAAGTAACCCATGAGGGAACAAATGCAGTCAAGAAGTCCAAACTTCAATTGCTCACCACCAAGTTTGAAGAATTAAGAATGGAGGAAGGTAAACAATCTATTGACTTCTACACCAAGCTACAAGATATAGTAAACTCTAGAGTTGCTCTTGGCAATGCCCTAGCATCGGAAGTAATAGTAGGAAAAATACTTAGATCACTTCCTAAGAGGTTTAGGCCCAAAGTGACTGCCATAGATGAGGTCAAAGATATTGATACCATAGTTGTAGAAGAACTAGTTGGTTCCCTCCAAACATTTGAAATGACATTTAAATCAAATGTCAAAAAGAAGGGTGTTGCTCTCAAAATAGAAGACTCTCCCAATACCGATGAAGATTCTGATGAGGAATTTGCTAAAGTAATTAAGAGATTTAGGAGATTCTATAAAAACTCTAGAGACTTTTGGAAATAAACAATGGAGGTAAAACTAAAACCTTAGGAATAAAGAAACAACTAAAGAAGAAAAGATTTGCTATGAGTGTAAGGGTCATGGCCACTATGCCAAGGATTGTGGCAACAAGAAAAATAGCAAATCCCATGGCAAGCCTATGTTGGCCACTTGGGACAATGACTCAGAGGAGTCAGATTGTGAGCCTCAAAGTAGTGAGGAGGACATCTTTCAACGTCTCAAGTCCTTCATGGTCTTAAGTACCTCCTTGGATTTACCACTTCATCATGATGAATCCGGAAGTGATGAAGAGGAAAAGGATAAGGATGAGGAAGACATCCAAGATGCTTTTAACAAGCTCTTTGATGAAACCTTGGAATTAGAGAAATCAAATAATACATTGAAAATGCTTAACAAGGAATTGTATTCAAAGATAACCTTCTTGGAAAGCACAAATTCCCAACTCCAAAACTCTCATGGGGAAACCTCAAATGAGTTTAACACTCTACTTAAACAAAAGAGTGAGTTGTATGAGAAAATCAAAGAACTTGAATCTAAACTTAGTGAGTCCAAGATGTTCAACAACATAGAAAAAGAAAATAGGAAGGTTGAAAGAGGAAATTCCTTGAGGACAACAAGAAACTATCTCTCAAGATTCTTGAATTAGAAGAAGTGATCTAGTCTCATGAAGAGAAGTAATCAAACTCCTACATGCATGAACAAGAGAATTTTGTTGAATCTCTAAAAGAAAGGAACAAAGGTCTAAATAATACATGTGCCCATTTAACTAGGAAATCATTGGACTACTTCAAGAAAATTAAAGAACTTGAGGAAGACAAAAGGAGATCAATAGCTATTGTTGCCCAAGGTTATGAGAACCTTAAGAAAATGCTTGTTGTAGGAAAAGATCATGGTGATAGGAGTGGGCTAGGTCTTAACTCTTCTACCTCCAACTCTTCTTCTCACCAAGGAGAAAAGAATGCTTTTATGAAAGCCAAAGGAAAGGACCACGTCCCTTCACAAGCCTCTAAACAAAAGCGTACATCCCATAATGAAAGAAGACCTACCTCAAAGTCTCTTCTCAAAAACCTAGGAATGTGGGGAAGAAACAAGATCCTCCCTACAAGGGAAAGCAAATGACTCATATCATGCATCCTTCTCTAGACCTATAATGCACTCTAGCAACCATACACATTCCTCATTCAAGGGAAAAACTCCCATGTATAATGGAGGAAGAAGTAATTAGAATGTCCAAAGATACTCTTCAAAGAGTAATCCTCCTAGAAATAATGGTTGGAAGAGAAATACAAGGGTAAATTACGTTTCCACCTCTATAGGTCCACTAATCACTTGCTACTATTGTGGCATTGATTGGCCACATGAAAATTGATTGTAGAAAAATGATAAATGACCTAAACTACAAACCTCAACATAACAAAAGATATCAAAATGATAAAATGGCTAAGAAAAGAAACTATTTTCAAAATGTTGAAAATAGGAATCTTGAGACTAAAAAGAAAAGGGACCAACTCAAGTAAACCAAACTTAAACAAGTTTGAGTCAACAAAACTTGGGTTAAAGATGATGATCTTAAGTGTTTAGTCATCCATACAACTCTAAGGGATGGGAACACTTCAAGGTGGTATCTTGATAGTAAATATTCCAAACATATGACCGGGGATAGGTCATTGTTTACTCATTTTGTTGAAAAGCAAGAAGAGTGTCACATTTGAGGATGAAAATTATGCCAAAATCATAGGAAAAGGAACCGTAGAGGTTCTTGAAATTCCAAAACTAAATGATGTCCTTTATGTGCATAGGCTCAAACAGAATTTGATTAGTATTAGTCACATTTGTGACAATGGGTACACGGTTCAATTTGCCAAGGAAAAATGCGAAATAAAGGACAAAGAAGGCAATAAGACTAGTGGTAGGAATTAAAACAAGTTACAATTGCTATGTTATTGATCCCACTAGCAATAATTCAAAGGCTTGTCTTATTTTCCAAACTAAAGATACAAACCTTTTACATCAAAGGTTGGATCACATTAACTTCAAGGACCTAGTCAAGTTAAGAAGGAAAGAACTTGTCAAGGGTCTACCTATCTTGAACAAGCTTGACAATCTTGTTCGTAAAGGATGTCAAATGGGAAAGCAAACAAAAGTCCTTCATAAGAAATAAATTCAAATAGGGACATCAAGACCTTTAGAGCTACTCCACATGGATCTAGCCGGTCCAACTAGAACGAAAAGTCTAGGTGGAAAGAGATACTTCTTTGTGATTGTTGATGACTTCTCGAGATATACATGGGTCACCTTTTTAAGAGAAAAGTCGGAAGCATTCGATGAATTTATGAATCTTTGTAAGAGAATGCAAATTGAGAATGATCTCTCTATAAAGAAAATTAGGAGTGACCATGAAGGAGAATTTGAAAAGCATAGATTTTCATCTTGGTGTGACGAAATGGGCATTAAACATGAATTCTCCACTCCCAAGACTCCCAAACAAAATGGAGTTGCTGAGAGGAAAAATATGACACTCCTTGACATGGTTACATGCATGCTAACATACAAGGATGTTGTCAAAATATTTTGGACCAAAGAGGTCAACACCGCTTGCTATGCCTTAAACTGAGTCTTCATAAGACCTGACACAATCAAGGAGACCAATGAGCTTTGGAATGGGTAAAAGACAAATGTAAAATACTTGAAGGTATTTGGAAGTGTTTGTTATGTTCTTAGGGACAGGGAGAACCTTGGAAAATCTGACTCCAAGAGTGAGGAGACAATTTTCCTTAGATACTCCACAAGAAGCAAGGCCTATAGGGTCTACAACAAAAGAACACTAACCATGAAAGAGTCCATCAATGTTGTCATTGATGATCATGAGAGAAAATCATATAAAGAGGGTGCCTTGCCACCACCTATCATACATGAAGAGGTAGTTGTGGAAGCCTCCTCCTCTCATCATGACTCCGTTGAAGAGGAAGATGAAGTTCAACCTCATCCTAGGGACTCTAGGATCACTAGTGGTCTCTCACCTTTAGACATCATTGGAGATCCACGTGAAGGTGTTAGAAGTTGTAGGTAACTTGAAAAATATAATTAGTTATTTGTGCTTCACTTCTAAGGTGGAACCTACAAAAGTGAAAGAGGCCCTTGAGAATCCGGATTAGATCAATGTCATACAAGGATAACTAAATCAATTTAAGAGAAATGATGTATGGTATCTCACGGAAAGATCAACTCACAAAAATGTCATTGGTAACAAGTGGATTTTCAAAAACAAGCTCGATGAACACGGAACCATGACAGGGAACAAGGCGAGACTTGTTGCCAAGGGATATGCTCAAATAGAAGAAATTGACTTTGAGGAAACCTTTGCTCTAGTAGCAAGGTTGGAATCCATTAGAATCCTCCTATCCATTGCTTGCTTCTTGAAGTTTAAGCTATACCAAATGGATGTCAAGAACACATTTCTTAATGGGATTCTTCGAGAGGAAGTCTATGTTGAGCAACCGAATGGATTTAAAGATCTATACATGTCCAACTATGTATATAGACTCAAGAAGGTTTTCTTTGGCCTCAAGTAAGCTCTTAGAGCTTGGTTTGAACGGTTAACCGGGTTCCTTATTGAACACCACTTTGATAGGGGGAGTGTAGACAAGACTCTATTTATAAAAAATGAGTATGAAAATATATTCATTGTCCAAATTTATGTGGATGACATTATATGTGGATCCACAAGTAATAAAATGTCACATGGATTTGCACATACAATGAAATCCGAATTTGAAATTAGTAGGAAGGGGAACTTAAGTTCTTCCTTGGGCTTCAAATGAAGTAAACATCAAATAGCATATTTTTACGTTAATCAAAGTTTGCTAAAGACCTTATGTCTAAATTTGGATTGTCCAAGCCCACGAATATCCCGATTAGCACAAGTGATAAAATCACTAAGGATTTAAAGGGTGATGATGTTGATCCCACCATGTGTAAGAGTATCATTGGTAGCTTGCTCTACCTAACCATAAGCTAGCCGAATATTGCATTCATTGTGGCTACTTATGCTAGATACTAAGCAACCCTAAAGGAATCGCATCTTAAGGCCGTAAAAAGAATCATTCGATATGTTCATGGAACATTGGATTTTGGCCTATAGTATCCTTTTGATACAACATCGAAAATTTCTGAATATTCCGATGCAGATTGTGCAGGTGATGTTGAGGATAGAAAGAGTACTAGTAGTGGTTGTTTTTATATCGAGAATAGTCTAGTCTCATGGCATAGCAAGAAGCAAACGTTTACCTCATTATCTAAGGCAGAAGCTGAGTATATTGCCATGGGGAGTGGATGTTCTCAACTCCTATGGATGAGACAAATGCTCAAGGATTATGAGATTACTCAATCCACTAAGTCTTTTTGTAGATAAGAAAAATGCCGTTGACATTTTCAAAAATTCAGTCCAACACTCTCGGACAAAGCATGTTGACATCCGACATCACTTTATCTGTCAATTGGTGGAAGAACGTGTTGTATCGTTGAACTATATACAAACTGAGGAGAAATTGACTGATATATATACTCACCAAGCCTCTTGACTCCAAGAGATTCGTATTCCTCCAAGGCAAAATTGGAATGTGCTCTCTCTCGTGGTAGAGGTGCACATGTGCAGGTCATCTCAAAATGCTCAAAATGAGTACACCTGGTTCATTGAAGAAGGATAAAGCATTTGGATAAGGAGGATTTGGTCTCAGCTGTCCCCAGATTCCAAAAACAGATTTTGGAATCTCAGGCACCCCAAAATACTGGGGGGCACCCAAGGTGGGGGGTCTGGGGCAACACAGAGTTGTGGGGGGCGCCCGCCAACAGCGATAGGTTGCTTATAAAAGCTCTATTTTGACATTTTTTCTTCATTTTTTAGGGTTTCTTCTCGTGGGTTCTTCCTTTGCACTACCGTGTGGTCCCCTACCTCCATTTTTCAATCGTCATTGTGCTTTGGGTCCCAAATCGTCAACTCTTGCAAGATGAAGCGAAAAACCACCGCTAGATCATTAAGCAAAGGACATAATGCATCATCCTCAAGTGTGGCTCAAGGGGATGCACCCCCCTCAACCTTAGAATCCACCTCCATAGCCTGTGAGTCCTCCTCCACGTGCAATCCCACATGCACCACAGCAAGCGGAGGCATCTGGACATCGAGGTGGTGATTCTATGACGACCACTGTGAGAATTGGTACCAGTTGTATCAGTGCCATCGCCTGATGCTTATGGAGCGGATTGTCGAGCAGGGAGTCCTTAAAAAGGTCAATCTATTGGAGCATGTCGAGCAAAGGGGTTGGACTTGCCTTATGCAACTTACGGGAAAGGCACATAAGGAGACGGTTCATCTCTTCTATGCGAACATGCATAGACGCAACCGTGAGCAACCTGAAATCGAGATGGAAATCTACGGTTGCCCTCTCAAAATCACTGCCGATCATCTCACATCATTCCTTGCCATGATCTGGCCCTAGAACCCAATGGCATTTCCAGTATTTCTAGACACCTTGGAAACCATGAGGGAAGATTTGGCTTTTCGTCTAGCCGGTCAGCGTATCCATGGTTGGAACAATCTCACCTCAGTGCAGTTGTCTGAGTAGGCCTGCTTAATTTGATATCCGCTCACTGCCTGCTCCCGACATACCATAATGACACTGTGAGTCCTGAGATGGCATACCTTATTGATGCAGTACTCAATGGTCAGCCCATTAATGTTCCATCAATCATCGTTCAGAAGATGATCATCAAAGCTGAGCGGCGTGTGACATCCACTGCTCTCCCATTCGGTTTCCTGATCATGCATATCATTCGATTTATCGCATTCCATATATCCTCATCTCGAGACTACGAGAAACTAATGGGGAACATCTCTAAGGCCACACTGAAACGAATGGCCCAACAAGCTGCTCGGGCTCGAGGAGCTCACCCACAAAGGTCAGCCATGTCCTCCAATGCCGTCATGCAAGCAGTGTTGGCTACTTCCAAGTTCATGGTCGCAGGACTTCGGAAACTGGAGCAGAAGATTGATCACAATGATCGAAACCAGATGGCCATAACTCGCCATCACTAGTCCTAGGGAGCTCAGTTGGAGCTAGACACTGAGCCTATTTCGCTTCTGCTAGAGATCTATTTTGGTTATTCGGATCTTGAGGATTATCAGGCTGGGGCTGCAGGAGATGATCCAACATTTAAGGATCCAACATTTAAGGCAGGCCAAGCCTAGATTAGAGACCTAGTTTAGAGTCTTGATGTTAGAGTCTTTAATTTTCGTTATTATGTTTTATGGTATTGGACTTTAGTATATTGCACTCTTTTGTTATATGGTCCTCATTGATGTACTTTGATGCTTATCCAATGAAATCAATGTTTATTACATGGCTCTTTGACTCTTTCAAGCTTATTGGTTCTCTGACTATGGTATACTCTATTTTCTGAACTTATTATTATCTTAGCATTTTCATGACAAAAAGGAGGAGAGAGAGTGATCAATGTTTTTAACAGCATGTTTGCACAAATGTTGTCAAAGGTGTAATTTTATACAATGGGGTAAATAGAATAAACAGCGTTTTTAAAATGCTGTATAAACATATAAAGACAATATTTTGTCTAAAATGCTATTTATATTTGGTTTATATAGCATTTTAAAAATGCTGACTATTCTCTACCCGCCACAAAAACAATATAGCCAGCAATTCAACATAGCCAACGTTTCTAAAACGTTGGCTATACTCCGGTCATTTTCTTCCTACCTTTATAGTGAGTTGCAGAGAGATATGAAAACCTCTGCACTTAATCGCTTCTCAAGGGTTTTCGCATCTCATAACCCTAGAAATGGCTGCAGAGGGATTGTTTCCATGCCAGAGCAGCAGAGCTTCAAAACCCCAAAGCAGAGGCAGCAGCAGCTCCACAACCAGAACCAGAAAGCCCTCCTCGAACACCAGTCACTGGAGGTAGGGCAATTTACAAACCCGGATGATGTGATTGAGGTCTTCGTCGATGGTTACCTGGTAAAGATCCCTAAAGGGATGACGGTCTTATAGACCTGCGAGGTTTGCTGGAGTCAATATCCCCCGTTTCTGTTACCACAGTCAGCTTTTGATCGCCGGTAATTTCTGTATGTGCTTGGTGGAGGTGGAGATATCTCCCAAGCCTGTTGCTTCCTGTGCCATGCCTGCCATTCTAGGTAAGGTTTTCTATCTAATTAAATCATTCATTTGGTTTTTGATTTTTCTTTTCTTTTGATTTTTGGATCTGTGTGAAAATTTGGTGATAGGGATGAAAATTAAAACGGATACACTGATTGCGAAGAAGGCACATGAAGGGGTCCAGCCCCGATTCAGCAGAGCCCTCCTCCATCATGCCAGGGCTTTCGAGGCTCTGGGTAAGTGTGAAATGGTGATGCAGGACGTGCAGGCACTGTTGGGTGCTGATCTGAATAATTGAGACGCTTTGGAGATTGCCCATTGCTTGTGGGTTGTGCTCGGGCTTCACCAGGAGGCTCAGCAGGATCTCCAGAGCCAACCCTCCCCAGCTGCACTTGGGGCCTCTGCTGTTCGTGGTGTCCCAATTGCTGGCCTCGACCCTTGTTTACCTGCCCGGCTGACAGCTTTGAGGGTAGGGGCAGTGGTGTCGCCTGGTAACAAGGCTGAGAAGACCCAACAGTTTCTTGTTACTGAAGATGGTCCTGAGCTAAAAACCCAACAAGCAAAACCTGTTTCAAAGCCTCTCAAGGGAACTTCGAAACACGTTTCTTATCCGATTAAAAATAATTCAAAGGATCAGTCTTCTTCTTCATCGTTGGCATTGCTCGTTTATGGGAAAGTCTCGGACTCAGCTGCTACCCGATTGAGGCCGTTGAAACTTGTTTATGATCATGATATCAGGCTTGCACAGATGCCTGTGAATTGCAGTATAA